>JAVJIF010002241.1:0-141326 GCA_038442645.1 Agave tequilana
ATATAACCTAATAACCCATGTCAATATAACCCTTGCTAACTCCAAATTTAAGACCCAATAAACTAATAAAAAAATGAGTTAACTATACATATTTCATTTATAAATTTCTTTAAATGTAATAAATACATTGCTTGTTTAATTGATTAACTTTCACCGTTATTTTGAAGGAAAATTAATAAATTATGAGTTATCTAATGTAACCTAACCACTTTAATATTTGATTACTTTGTTAGAAAAATATATGCATAGCTAAGTTCTATTTAATTATTTTGTAAGTTAAAAATAATGGATTAGTTATCTAATTAGTTTTTAGCAGTTAGAAAAAAATAACATGAAACTTGAACTTTTTTAGTATAACTGTATTTATAGTACTAATTTCTTAGTAGTTTATTAGAAACATATAATTGCTTATTTTATTTAAGTAGATGTTTATTGCTTGAAAAGTTTATTGAAATAATTATCTAGTTTGTTTGTAAGAACTCAGCAAAAACATAAAGATTATATTTGTTGACATAATTATAGTTAATTCATTTACAGATTAGTTTGTCAAAAAAAAAAATTCTAAAACTTATATTATCTATATATATTGTCTTTACATGAACTATTGTGCATTGTAACTTTTTATTTGAATGTGAACACAATTCGATGAATTATTCTCAAAAATATGTCAAAATGTAGGACTACTAGTTATTTGAACATTTATTTAAACATTTTTAATTATTTTTAAAATTTATTTTGGCCTCGACTGATATTACCGAGACGAAACGGGAGATATGGCTGATATGACTATTCCGATACCAAAAAATTTACCGGTTGATACCGATTCCGGATTTCAAGCCATGGTATAAACCAAAAACCGTTTCCAACTATGTCTAATAATTAGGCATCCATCCAATTAAAGGCACACTGGGAAAATTAAATCAAAGTATCATGGTAAATTGCAAACAGGGTTATAAATATCATAATCTAGAGAAAGGAAGTTATTTGAAGATACAAGTTGCTCAGGGAACAAAACATTGATTGCTATAACAAAAATGCTCCAGAGGATCATTCTTATACTACACTAAAAGCAAACTTGCATTTTGCAAACGTCATCATACTTTACTGGAAACCAAAGAGCTTAGAGCAATGTAAAATCACGTAGAATAATAAGATGCAAAAGCACAGGGTTAACCTGATGACAATACCGAAAAGCTCAAAATAATGTAAAGCATGGTCATCATCAGGCATGGGGGGCTTACATAAAACACACAAGGAAGAAAAAAATAAGTTACTTGCGCTGTATGACTTCTGAGATTGTAGCTCATATCTCCGAGATTCTGCAACCCAGAGCGCAGGCCTGTTCCTTCCATGACATCCTCCCTGAATGATACCTTTTCCTTTCTTGTTCATTAGGAGGAACTTTTGGACCTTTGTTTCTCATCATCAAGCTTCTTTCCTGTAGATAATACACTCCAGGATGATGTCTTTTCTGCCTTGAGCACGACGTGATGTTTCTCAGCTTTATCCATCAATGTGCTAAAAATCTTTGGCATGAGCCACATATGCGATTGCTTCATAATGTTCTCAAAGCTGCTTCTCTCAAACTATTGAATTAATTTTCAAACTAGAAAAATTTTAGCTCTCATAAAAGCTATCCTTATCAAGGACCAAAAACATTTTTTTTTTTTTTGGGTTCAATCTGAAATTCAAACCCGTTAGATTTGATCAAAAATAATATAAGAGAGAATACTCTTAATCCTTATCAAAAAAGTTTCCCATATTGCCATAGAAAAGAGAGGAGTCAACAAAAAAAGAAAAGGGGGGGGGGGGGGGGGGGGGGGGGGGATACACATTTGTACCAAAAACGCGATAAAAAAAGAGGAGAAGAGGCACAACAACATACTGAATAAAAAAGGAAAAAGGTAGAGAGAAAAGAAAAGATTGCAACAAGCCAAAGAAGAAGAAGGAGGACAAAGAAACAAAAGGTACTACATGGTCAATCTAAAAGTAATTCAGGTTGGTAAGGTTATGTAGTGCCTACTGTGAAGAAAATAGTATCTATGATTGATGGTGGGTCGAATTTGGCTTCTCTCACTGATGCACTCTTTCAAAAATTTGTGAAAAATTTTTTTATCTACCCCAAAAATAGAAAACCTCAATTCGACAATGAGCATAACTTTACACTTTTCAGCTAGGATGGGAGTGTTGATACAGGGTTTCCAGTAGTATTTCCATTTTTAGGGATCACTTACATTGAATGTGTCTCCGAGTCATTATCTCTTGCAGGAAAATTAGTATATAAGGTGTCATACTTTGGTCAAAAGCTAGAGAAGGAATCTGAGGATACAATTGTTGAGATAGAAATGGTCTTAGCAAACAAGCTAGTTGTTTATAATCTTGAGAATTTGGTTGTTGGTTGGATGGACCATAATTGCTCTTCAAGCATTAAAATGAAAGATGATGTGACTGGGGGAGTATATGACATTGGTGGAAGAAGTCATGTCTGAATGCCAGTTTCTTGTTGTGGTTTCCTCTTCATATTCTGATATATGAAAAGGAAACCATCAATAACTAAGCAGCATTCAAATGTGACTTCTTCCACCAACGTCGTATAGTCCTCCAGTCTCATCCATCATCTTTCATTTTAATGCTTAAAGAGCAGTTATGGTTTGTCCAACCTATACCTAATTCTGAAGATCATAAACAACTAGCTTGATTGCTAAGGCCATTTCTCCCAAGATAATTGTATTCTTGGATTCTTCTGTAGCTTTGAGCCAAGTTTGACACCATATATGCTTTTTTTAGGAGATAATGATTCATATTACCGACATAAGTGACCCTTGAAAATGGAAAGAGATCATAGACAACCCGATATCCACACTCCCATGGCAGCTGAAACATGTAAATATTTTGCTTATTTCCATTTTTAGGGATCACTTACATTGAATGTGTCTCCGAGTCATTATCTCTTGCAGGAAAATTAGTATATAAGGTGTCATACTTTGGTCAAAAGCTAGAGAAGGAATCTGAGGATACAATTGTTGAGATAGAAATGGTCTTAGCAAACAAGCTAGTTGTTTATAATCTTGAGAATTTGGTTGTTGGTTGGATGGACCATGATTGCTTTTCAAGCATTAAAATGAAAGATGATGTGACTGGGGGAGTATATATGACATTGGTGGAAGAAGTCATGTCTGAATGCCAGTTTCTTGTTGGTGGTTTCCTCTTCATATTCTGATATATGAAAAGGAAACCATCAATAACTAAGCAGCATTCAAATGTGACTTCTTCCACCAACGTCGTATAGTCCTCCAGTCTCATCCATCATCTTTCATTTTAATGCTTAAAGAGCAGTTATGGTTTGTCCAACCTATACCTAATTCTGAAGATCATAAACAACTAGCTTGATTGCTAAGGCCATTTCTCCCAAGATAATTGTATTCTTGGATTCTTCTGTAGCTTTGAGCCAAGTTTGACACCATATATGCTTTTTTTAGGAGATAATGATTCATATTACCGACATAAGTGACCCTTGAAAATGGAAAGAGATCATAGACAACCCGATATCCACACTCCCATGGCAGCTGAAACATGTAAATATTTTGCTTATTGTCAAAGAAAGGGTTTCTAATTTTGGGTTAGATAAAATCTTTTTCACTACTTTCTGATAAAGTAAATCAAGAAGAGAAGCCAAAGTCAACTCACTATCAATCATAGGCACTATTTTCTTCGCAGCTAGTAATTGTACAACCTGTGACTTGAATTACTTTTAGATGAACCATGTACTACCTTCTTCTTTTGCTTCTGCATTCTCTTCTCTTATTTTCCCTTTTTCTTCAGTATGTTGCTGCATATTCTCTTCTCTCTTCTCTTTTTTTGGGGTACCTATGTGTAATCTCTCCCTCCTTTTTTTCTCTTTTATTGGCTACTCTCTCTCTTTTACAAGCAATAATGAAAATTTTTTGATAAGGATTAAAAGTATTATCCTTTATCTTATCTTTGATCATTTGCTAATGATGTAAGAGACAAAGACATGATCACGCTAAAATAGAGTCAAAAGCAACAAGCTGTCGATAACCAAAATACATTTGTCGCGACAGGCTGCGTTGTTGACAGCATTTTCCCGAGAGCGAGGGTCATGACAGTCTGTCGACAGTGCCTCACACCTGTCAGTAGTTCTGTGCGTGTCAGCCATATCCATCTCTAAGTAGGAGTTAGTTTTTGAGTCCGAATTGAATTCTGATGGTTTTATTTTCTTTCATGTAATTAAGTTTCCTAGTTAGAGTAGTATTCCTTTTTATTTTGCCTATATAAGGTCATTGTATCTTTGTATTTTATTCAACTTTTGATAATCAATAAAATTGAGTCTTTCTCTTTAAATTGCTCGTAGATTCGAATTGTTTATCCTTTGCTCGTGAAGTTGAGTGCTTTTCCTACCTGAATGTATTTTTTAGGGTTCATTAGCGCTAAAACGAGATGTAGCCGGCGTTGTTCATTTTCTTGTCTGCGTCAAGTGGTATTAGGCTTCAGCTACTTTCTGACGATGGAAGGAGACGACGAGGGATTGCAAGGTCTTTTCACAAAGATTGTCACCGTTGAAGAGAAGATCCCCGCTATCAACTCAATCTTGGACGACGTAGTCTAAGAGCTTAAGAGATTGTCCCTCAAGATCGATGATCAAAGTTTGGCCGATGGTACGTGCCGAAGTGAACATGATCATCCATCTACTAAACTTCCTCCACCACCTTCACCCTCATATTAACCACATCAGCCACCATCATATCATCCATCAACTAATCTTCCTCCACCACCTCCACCCTCGCATCCACCACAACAGTCACCACCATATCACCCATCTACTAATTTTCCTTAACCACCACTACTATACACCCTTACATCTATCAATGAATCTACAATTTGATTTGTTTAGAGATAGCAATGCAACCAAAAGACCCCCGACACTACGCAGCGACATCAAATCTTTTATTTAAGGTGTTCGGTCAAGAATAAAGTATGCAACCTCATCATTGACAACAAAAATTGTGAGAATTTTATCTCTAGAGCACTCGTGGATTATTTAAAGCTGGAGATGAAACCACCACACCCTTATTTTTACACCATTGGTTGGATCAAGAAGAGCCCCTCCATCAAGGTAACAGATCTATGTCATGTTCCTATCTCAGTTGGCAAATTTTATCAAAATTCTGTTACTTGTGATGTGATTGACATGATCAATTGTCATTATTCTTTGGGGAGACCATAACAACACGATATTGATATAACCTATAGAAGTAAAGAGAACATAATATGTTCACTTGAAAGGGCAAAATTGTTGCCATGAGATCAATTCCACCTACTCCAAAGTTTACAAAAGAAAAGGAGCCAAAATTCATATACAGATGCAATCGAGACAATTTTTTTGTAAAATCAAAGGAAACAAAGTAAAGATTTGCTTTAGTGGTAAAGGAAGAAGTTACTCCATCCGTTAAAATGCCCAAGAAGATTAGACCATTCTTCAAAGAGTTTAAAGGTGTTGTTTCTGACGAACTCCTGGAAGGATTACATCCATGAGGGATATACCGCATCACAATGATCTTATCTCAGAAGCACATCTATTCACCACCAGACACATCTTAAAGAGAGTGAATTCTCAAGGAGAAGATTAAAAAGTTGATACCGAAGAGCCATAATCGAAAAGGCATGAATCTTGTGATTAGACTTTCTCGCACGTAAAAAAGACTAGATTTTTTGGAGAACTCTAATAAGAAATACAAAGTAGCAGTCAACAAGAAGAGGCGAACGGAACTCTTTGAGGAAGGAGATATGACGATGTCAAGGGATTCAATATGGTTGATATTTATGACTATCACCCTACCGAGTAGCTATATCCAGATTATAACTCGAGGACGAGTTCTTTTGAAGGGTGAGGGACTGTTGTGAAAGTATACCTAGAGGGGGATGAGTAGGTGTAATGCTAATCTAATGGCAAACAATGCAGAGTTTAAAATGAATTATGCAAACAGTCAACTCAAAATAAGAAGTGAAGCTAGATTCTCCATGAAGGGCTCTAGAACTTCTCCTCTATATTCTTCTAAATTATGAGTTGTGATGCTTAATTGCGTTCTTGTTGGGATGAATGTAATCGACAAGTAAGAATGATGAATGTGATGCAAGCAATGAGTATCAAATACAAGAGAAGTAAAAACACAAGTGCAAGCAATAGCAATAGAGCAGGAGCATGAGAAAATAATCAGAAACACTAGGGATTTGTTTCGAGTTTCAAGCATAAAGCTCTACGTCCCGCCTTCACCGCGTGAAGAATTTCACTATCCATTAAGAATCTTTCATAAAGAAGCCTCCATAAAGGAACTACAAGGTTTACACAAGATCAGAGTGCACAACTTCAACTTTCAACCCTCTACACAAGAGGTAACACAAAGTCAATGATGTTTACAAGCTCTTGGCAACCACAAAGGTCACAAACTCTCGTTTTATAACTTTTTAGAGTTTTGAGTGGAGAAATAAAGCTCAAAAAGTTTACATAAGAGAAAATTCAGTTGAGAAAATAGAACTTGTGAGCTTAAAACTTACAGAGGATGATTTTGATTTTAGAGCTCTTGAAACTTGAAACTTGAAAGCAAAAACTTGATTTTTTTTCTTAAAATCTTTGATTTCAAAAGCTTGTAATGAAACTTGTTATCTTACATGAGAAACCTATCCTACAAAGACCCATATGTAAAGACAGTAGGTAAACATCATTAGAGAGCTAAATCAGTCAATAAAACACTGATAAAATTCTAATAAAGTGAAACATACCTGTTTGGAGATAAGACAAAATAGCTAGAAAGGAGAAAAATATCATTTTAATTCAAAAATGGCTCAAACGGTCACTGGACCTGTCGACAGTCCAATACTGTCGACAGTCCACTGTGCAACGGCTAAAATTTTAGCCGTTGCAGACCCAGCCTTTCGACAGTCCTAAAGAGGCTGTTGACAATCCTAAAGAGGCTGTTGACAACAGACTGATGCTTAGCGTATCCGCTATCGATAGTGAGCCAACAAAAAAAAAAACCATAGTTACTGTAAAGAACTGTCGACATTTCTCTGAAAAGAGTGTGTCGACAGTCCCCTGTCGACATTTCTATATATAATTGTCGAAAGTCAGATCAAAAACTGGGTATTTTGAAATGTTTTTGAAACAATTTTTGTATAAAAATTTGCAAGTGTGTGATTCTTGAGCATCAATTCAACATTAAAACTTAAACATTCTAAGATCTTACACAAGGTTTCACTCTCCTCAAGTTTTCATCAAGAGGGCTTCTTCAAAATTCACGCTTTTAATTGACCGAGCTTGAATCCCTTCCTTGAATCAACTTGATTTCTTCAAAACCTTCCTTTTAAGGAAGAATGAAACAACTTTCAATTTTTTGAACCCTGTAGGCTTATAAACACTAGAACTTGATCAGTATCAAATAACTTCATGTGGTTTGTAATCATCAAAATAAAACCGAAGAGTGTACCCTTGGGCCAACAATCTCCCCCATTTTGATGATGACAAAACATATGGGTTATTTAAGCAAACAAAATGAAGAGTTTGAAAAGCTCCCCTTGAAATTATGCTAATATTTCAAGTTCAATCATACATGACTAAAAGATATAGTAATAACAAGCAAGTTATATATATAAAGGTATAAATTTTGCAGTATAGAAAATTAGGCATAAACGGGCCAACTTCATTTCATACCTCCAACCACAAAAAAAATAAGTATGCAAGAAAGAGTAAGATACCAATTAAGATACCAACAAATAATTATTAGAAATATTACTTACAAACGAGATAATGGATAAGAGGTAATTTTGTGAAAAACAAATTAACAAATAAATAATTCAAACAAATAAACAAATAACTCATAAATCTTCTCCCTTTTTGTTATACATCAAAAAAGAAAAGAAGAGATACCAATTATTAAAATCCAAATACAAATTGAAAAATAGATGATACTAGAACATATACATGGTACCAATTGAAAGTAAAAATCAACTTAATGAAAAATTTTCATGAAGAAAAAATAACGTAAAACTCATAAAGCCAAGTAAGCTCATAAACTTAATCCATCATACAAACATTTAATTCACAACAAATGAAAGAAAATCTATTGTAGTTAAGAAGTTTTGTAAAAATATCGGCCAATTGAAAATCAATAGAAACATAATCAATTTTGATATCTCATTTCTCATAATGTTCTCTAAGAAAGTGATATCAAATCTCTATATACTTGTATATTAATTTGCACTCATGGTCATATGTATAGTACTAATATTATCACAAAATATTTTGATATAATCATTGTGCAAATCAGAACAAAGAACTTCTGCACAACAAGTTTCGGCTGTAACATATTCCATCTTGGTGGTTGAGAAGGCTACGAAATTTTATTTCTTGGATGATCATGAAACAATGTAATTTTCTAAAAATTGATAAGTTCCACTAGTGCTCTTCCTATCCACTCTACAACCGACGTTGGTTGACATCCGAAAAACTCATCATTGAGAATTGTCCGGTCTTCGGATACCACAAGCCCATTCCAATAATACCTTTAAGATATCTAATAATGAATTTTATCGTGATAAAGTGAGACTCTTTAGGATAAGATTGAAATCTAGCACATAAACACATGCTAAACATAATATCCAATCTATTAGCCGTCAAGTAAAGTAAGCTACCAATCATACTACGATAGAGTTTAATGTCAACGTTTTTTTACCTTATTCTTCCTTGTCAAGCTTAGTTGTGGTAGTCATGGGTGTCTTGCTAATCCTTACATCTTTAAGCCTAAATTTCTTGACAAATTCTCTTGTGTATTTGACTTAGTTGATGAAGATTTCATCACTTTTTTGCTTGATTTGGATCCAAAGAAGTAGTTGAGCTTTCTCATCATACTCATTTCGAATTTTTTCTTCATGCATGATTTAAAATCTTTCAAAGCTTTTCATTAGTAGATCAAAAAATGATATCAACATTTATTTGCATAATTAGGATATCATTTTTACATGCTTTGTAAATAAGGTAGTGTCAACTTTGCCTTTAACAAAACCATTAGAAACAAGAAAACTTGAAAGTCTTTCATGCCAAGCTTTTGGAACTTATTTTAAACCATATAAAGCCTTATCAAGTTTAAAAATAAAATTTGGATGTGTAGGATCAACAAACTCGAGGGTTATTCAAAATACGCCTGCTCTTCGATAAAACCATTCAAAAATGCACTTTTAACATCCATTTGAAAAATCTTAAAATCTTTGAAAAAAGCAAAAGCGTCATTCGTATGGCTTCAAGCCGTGCTATAGGTGCAAAGGTTTTCTCAAAATCAATACTTTCGATTTGGGTATAACCTTGGGCCACTATCTTAACTTTATTCCTATTAACATTTTCTGACTCATCCAACTTATTCTTAAAAATCCATTTAGTGCCAATGGTTGGCCTATTATGGGCCTAAGAATAAGGTACCAAACTTGATTGTGCTCAAATTGATTGAGCTCTTCTTGTATTGCAAGCAACTAATATGAGTCGCCCTCGGCTTTAAGGATGTTCTTGGGCTCAATATGAGATATGAATGCAAAGCCACAAATATCATATAGTTTGGAGCGAGTAGTTATTTCCTTGGATACATCACCTATGATGAGCTCCTTGGGATGATTTGTAGCATATCTTCAATCCTTTGAAAGTGATTGAGTTGGCCCCACTTTAACTTCTTGAACTTCACTATATTCATCATCTTTTGATTTGTCTTCTTGTATTGGTGAGTTCTTCAATAATATTTTCTCCACGTCTTCACCTAAGGAATCAAATTCTACAATATTCTTCACAAGAGTATTAGATTTCTCAAACTTGATATGTATAGACTTTTCAATAGTCAAAGTTGATCTAATTCTATAGGCCTTGCTAGTATGTGAATACTCAACAAATATAGCTTCATAAGACTTGGCATCAAATTTATCTGAATTGTCCTTAGTGTTCAAAAAAAAATATTTAGAAAAATAAAAAATTCTAAAATATAAAATATTTGGTTTTCTCAAATAATAAATCTCAAAAGGGATTTTAGAAGTATTTTTACAAAAATAAACTCTATTCGATATATAACATGAAATACTTACATCATCAGCCCATAGATATTGAGGGAGTCTGTATTCACTAATAATTCTCCTAGCCATTTCTTGAAGAGTGTGATTCTTCCTTTCAACTACTTCATTTTGTTGTAGAGTTTTAAGACAAAATAACTCATGTTTAATTTCATTTTCTTCACAATAAATAATAAAAGAATGGTTGATAAATTCACCACCTTTATCACTCCTTTATGCATAAAATCAGAAAATCTTTTCCTTTTTCAACTCTTTTTTAAAATATGAAAATGCGAAAAAGCTTTGTCTTTAGTTTCTAAAAAGAAAACTTATGGTCATCTGCCACAAGCTCTCCATCAAGGCGGATGCTAAGTCGGTAAAGTAGAAGCCAAAAAGAATGAACGAAAAAAGAACCCGCATCATTAGCGACGAAGTCGATCGCTTACTTCAATCTGGCTTCATCTGAGAGACTGTTTACCCCGACTGGCTCTCTAATCCTGTCCTTGTGAAGAAAAAAATGGGAAGTGGAGAGTCTGCATCAATTTTACCAATCTCAATGAAACCTGCTCGAAGGACAGTTATCCCCTTTCGAGTATCGATCAACTAGTAGAAGCGACGGCGGGCCATGAGCTCCTTAGCTTCATGGATGACTATTCCTGCTATAATCAGATCAAGATGCACTCACAAGATGAAAATAAAATCGCCTTCACTACTGGTCGGAGAATTTATTACTATAAGGTGATGCCTTCAGACTCAAGAACGCGGGGGCTACTTTCCAGCTAATGGTTAACAAAGTCTCCAAGGACCTGATCGAGAATACATGAAGGATACATAGATGATATGTTAGTGAACATTGTACATCACATAGACCACCTCCAACATATAGACAGAGCCTTCGATCTCCTTAGGCAATACAAGGTGAAGCTCAATGATTGCATGTCAATTTTGTATATTTATTATCACATTTGTATATTTATCCTTGGTCATTCTCTATTTATTTTGCTATTTAACCCTCTTTTTGTTTATGATGTGTAGATATTTTAAAAAGGAAGATAAGAGCAGAAGAAGCTTCTAATCTATCCAGTTATCCTATCTAAATTTGAATTTCAAATTTAATCAATTTGAGATAAAGATGAAGAGAAGGATAGAAGAGATAATTCCTATCCTAATTCAGAGATAAAGGAGAACATCAACTCAAATCAGGCTGTTTGAGCTCCAAGTCATATATAAAGGGAGAAAATTCAAATTTAAATTCGGATTAAGAGATAACTTGATTCCCAAGTCATCTAGGAAAGGATGATGTTTTAAAATTCAGAGTTTAAATGAGGATTCAGAGGATAAATCTTCAGATGGACGAATGAGAAGAAGCCACGCATAAACGCCCTGACTCCCCATCTTTGCCGTAGCAACACGATAAAAGTCGCATTTCCGCGGTTTTCATGTGGTCATCTCGTTGGCAGTTGGGTGCACTTGTTCTATTGGAACTGTACTTCCTATTTTCCCTATAAATAGCACTTCAGAGGCAGCAGTGGAGGATATCTCAGATCTAATCTTGGGATCTAACTTAGGATTTCTTTTTAGCCTCTTCTCTAAATTTCTGTTCGTAATTTTTAGTTATAATTTGAGAGAAAGATTTGTAAAGAAGGAAGGAGTGTTGTACTTTGATGGTGACAGCTCAATAAATAAGGTTCTATTGTTCTTTTCAAGTTCTTTTCATTGTTTAATTTCTTTCTTTACTTGCTTTTTTTATTTTGCTTTCTTAGTTTAGTTTAGATCATGCCTAACTAATAGTTTTCATGGTTTACTAGTCTCTTTCACCACTACTAATTCTAGGTTAGAATCAAGGTTCAAGGTATCGGCCGAGTCGGATACGACTCGGCTGAGTCGTATCCGACTCGGCCGCTGATGGTCCGACTCGGAACCCCGAGTCAGAGGGTGGGCGCTGAGTCGACCCGGGTCGGGTCCGACTCGGACTCGACTCGGTTAACTCGGCCGAGTCGGGGTCGGACCCAACCCGGGTTGACTCGGTGCCGGTGAATCCCAGTTTAAAGGGTGAGAGAGAGAAAGAGATCAGATCTCTCTCTCTCTCACGCTGCCCCCTCCCTCTCGCATTCTGTAGCAGCGAAGGAAAACCCCCGCGTCGCCGTCGCCGTTGTCGTCGTCGTTGATCCTTGCACTCGCAGGTACCTCTCCCTCTCTCTCCCTCTCTGTCTCCGTCTCTCTCTCCCTCTGTGTCTTTCTTTCTCTCTCTGTCGGACTCTCTCTCCGTTTCCCTCTTAGTCTCTCTCAGTCTCTCCCCGTCTCCCTCTCCCTCTCTCTGTGTCTCTCTCTGTCCCTCTCTCTCTCCGTCTCTTTCCCCCCTCTCTCCCTCTGTATCCCTTTCTCTCTCCATCTCTCCGTCTCCGTCTCTGTTTCCCTCTCTCTCTGTCTCCGTCTCTCCCTCCCTCTGTGTCTCTCTCTCTGTCGGACTCTCTCTCCCTCTCCCTCTCCCTCTCAGTCTCTCTTTCTCCCTCTCCCTCTCCCTCTCTCTGTGTCTCTCTCTGTCCCCCTCTCTCCTTCTATGTCTCTGTCTCTTTCTCTCTCCCTCTCTTTCTGTGTCTCTCTACCTCTCCGTCTTCGTCTCTCTTTCCTTCTGTCTCTCTCTCTGCCGGACTCTCTCCCCCTCTCCCTCTCAGTCTCTTTCTCCCTCTCCCTCTCCCTTGTTTTCCATTGATTTTGCAAAGGGGAAAACTTACAATAAAGGGGTTGAGGAGCTAAATTACAAGTATTCTTAAAAAGATTACAAGTAGATCTCCTCAGAGATTCTGGAGAAGTGTGCCGATAGGAGTCTGGTCAGCGCGCGACCACTTTGTCCCTTTGACAATGCGAGCGATGAGATTCCCTTCTCGCCTGGTTCCGGGAATCAGAGAATAGAAGGTTGGTAGAACCCTCTTGTTGCTTTTCAAAACCGCCTTCAATTAGGAATTCCTTCTCGCGTGGTTCCGGAGATTCCTTGAGAGGAAGGACGACGTTAGGATATCAACACCTTGGATAGAGAAAGCAATTCTCTAAAAGATCTCTGAATTCGAGAGCACACGGTGCTTTTTGAAGAAGTCTCTGCTTGTGGAGTCTTCTCAGAAAATTCGGCCTTCTACGTGGTGTTTCTTCCCTTGTGCCCCTGGTGGGCTATTTATAGGGAGAGCAAGGGTATAATCGTCCCTTAAAAATATAGAAACAGATTGAATCGAATCTGTTTGAATCCGGAAAGTAGCCTTGCTGCGAGGCTAAGATCAGCTTTTGCGAAGCTAGGATTGGCAGGTCGGTTGATCTTCTTGATCCTTTCCATATCGTTGGAGGATTTTCCCTGATCTTCTTACTCGTTTTAAGAGAGTTAAGAGATTGTGGCAATCAACTGCCAAATTAGATCTCTGATTTGATCTTGATTGGATTTGATCCGATTAGATCTGATCTCATCTGGAGATTTGATTGGTCAAAGGCAGACCAATGGCGGAGCTGCCCGTATTGAGCTCGTAGCGGAGCTAGAGGCTGCTTCTGGCGAAGTCCGAAAGAAACCCTTTGGCGGAGCTGGAAATCCTCTGTGTCGAAGTTGCGAGTTAGCTTCCTGGCGAGACTTTGGATGGCTTCGAGGCGAAGTCGAGTGATATTAGCCTCTCAGGCGAGGCTATCCCTTTGGGCTCATGAAATGCTAAGTGCTAGCATTTTAGACCTGCTGAGGTCTATTTAGAGGCAATCCGGGTTCACTGTCTGCTTGCTGGATCAGTGGAGTCCAAGTTGCTTCCTTGTCCCTCGGAGATGGGTGAAAACTGGTCTTCAGCTCGTCTGTCACTTGTCTTTTGTAAATGTCAACAAGTTTAGATATTGTTCGGACCAATAAGAATCTTGTCTTTTTTAAGTGTCAACAAGACCCCCTTCAAAGTTTTCAGAAGTCTGCAATGGCTCAGACTTTGAAATACTTTGAACTGCTTTGATTGGTAGTGTGTGGAGTATGAACGTCGCCATGATGGTTGAGTTCAGCTTCGCTTTGGATCCTGCTTTGGGATGTAGATTCGCCTCCGAATTGCACAGAGGTTCGTGACTCTGAGTAGCTTCGCGTGCGGGTAGCTTCGCATCTGGGTGTCTGGAGATACGTTCGCCCTAGAGCGTTTGTCGCTTTCCCGAGGTCAACTGCCGTGGGCCAGTTACGAGGAGGATTACTTCTTTCTTCGTGCTGATCGAGGGAGATATTCTCCGATTTGCACGTTTCCGAGGGAGGATGTTCCCTTTCTTCAAGGCCCCATGAGTGCCTTTATGAGGGAGACGTTTCTCCCTTTGCAAGGTTCCAAGGGAAACCGTCCCTTTTCTCAAGGCGCAGTAAATGCCTTAAATGCGCTCGTGCTTCCACGCTTGAGGCGGCAGCGCTCAGGCCATGGGGCCTATAAATAGGACACTTGAGGTCCTCTGAAGAGAAGTGACATGCTCTTCTTCTCTTCTCTTGGTTGAGAGAGATACTCAGATTTCTGAATTAGTGGGAATGCCCACTCTGGTCATTATCCGGCCAAGGACCGGTAAGTCTTGATCATTCAACGACTTCACCAATTTTAGGGAATTCATCTCCCTTAATTTAGCTTTGCCAGCTACTTCAGGGATTAGTTTCCCTTGTTCTTCATCTTGCAATTGACTGGTCTGCAGAGAAAGATTTTGATATAGCTTCCCCAACGAAGCTATCATTCTGACTTGATCACAGAAATATCATTGCATGTTAAGTCCGCTGCACAGGCAGAACTTGGGACCTGATATCTTCAAGGTTGAGCCAGTCTTGCCATATAGGTGAGGCTAAGACTGTGTCCCATAGGATCAGTCTGGCTTTAACCATATAGGCGAGGCTAGGACTTGGTGTTTGCTGAGCTAGCCCATCAATGCTGTGCGAGCGAGGCTTATCCTCTGCTTCAACTGAAATCGGATTGCTTTGCTCCAAAGAATTCGGCTTTAGCGCTTTTGCAGTGTCTTCTGTGTTTAACTGCTAACTTGCTCCAATTTTGCATTGCAGTGAGCTATGTTTGCCGATCTTGTGTCTTGATGAAAGAGACCGAAAAGTTGCCTTATGCTTCCCTGGTTGAAGCTTTACTTTTAAGCAGGAGGAACAACTTGGGGCAGCTGATGTGTGTCCCAGAGGCTGTTGGCAGCCTCTTATCCGAGATGATTCGTTCTGAGGTGAGGCTGGTGGCCGCTTCGTTGGAGATGATCCGCTTCGGGAAAGCGGACGTCACACCTGTGAGATCACTGACATCACTGCCAATTCCTATTATAGGTGATCTATCGTGTTGGCGGCGATAAGTTCATTGCCAATTTTCATCAAAGGTGATCCAGCTTCCTGGTGGCAAAATCTGCCATTATGTGGAAAATTATGGCCCTGTCCTTGTGGCACAACTGGTCACGGACTTTGTGCAGGAGGAAGGCCTTTCGTGTCCAGTTGGTGTGGTTTGGAAGCAGATAAAACCACTTGCATGTCTCTTGAGCAAATGATACAACTTTGATGTAGTATCAATGTACCTTTCCTTTTAAATTAATGAAAGTTCATTTTCTGCTCATCTGATTTTAGCCTGCCTTCATTGAGAATTTGGCCATAACGGGGCTAAACTTTATGCAGAGTTAAGGACGGTCCTTTTTGAATGAGCTTCGCACGATGCTGGCATATCGGCGAACTGTGCCTTTAGTGGGCTAAGGCAATCTTTTTGGCGAAGTTCTTGATGAACTCGTGCGAAGTCCGCACTTTGGCTCATTGGCGAGGTTAAGCCTTAGTGGCTGAATCAGCGCTTCTCGGGAAGGCGCTTTAGACGGCGTTTCAAATTAATTTGAAACGACAGCCTGTACTGTTTACGAGGCGTCGTTTCAGGCGCTATTTGGCCTATAAAAGCCCGATTGGGCTGAGAGAGAGAGTCGTCATTTCTCTTTGAATTTTTCAGAGCACTTGACTCTTCTTCTTCTTTCTTCTTCAAGAATTCAAGAACTTCCATAGTTCTTCAATGACGCCCAAGAGACGAGCGGGGAAAGAAGTGACAACTCGCGCAGCGGAAGGTCCCTCTCCTCCTCCGGTCATCGAACGACCAATCGCCGGTAGGGATCTTTCCCTTTCGATTAGAGACTGCCGTCTCTCTTTTAAAGCCAATGTTTGGCTATCAGAATGATCAAACGTGATCTGTTTTTATAGGGAATCCGTTTCCCTGAATTTCCCTTATTCTCTAGGGCGGGGAACTAAGAACTGAACAGTTCTTGTCTAAGCTTCTGTACGAAGCTATTGCTTGGGCGGTCTTCGTCCTGTTAAAGAACAGGATACGGGTCTGTCCCTTCGATCACGGCCGTCAAGAATGATTTTTGACCATAATGCCCTTTTGATGAAGTTAGCCCTTAGGGCTATACCATTTTCTGCTTAAGCGAAGTTAATACTTGGGCATGCAGGCTTGTCCGCGAGATTAAGCTTTGTTGAAGCTATCGCCTTGCTGGCTTTGCTCATCGGGCGAGACTACGCCTTGGTGAAATTTATGTCATTCATGTTCGCTTGGCTGGTGAACTAATCAAAGTTTGTTTTGTTCTTGCAGTGCACTATACTCCTGGTCCTTCAAACAGCCTATTCGGGATGACCAGGGGAGTTGATGGCAATATCAGCTTGTAATTTCAAGGGCAAGCTTCTCTGTTTAGCGAGTGAAGCTCCATCATTCGGGACACGCTCATTCATAGTGGTGATCAATATACCACGAGGAGTATCCTGACCACAGCTCCTCTTGAAGACATTGACCGTCAGACTTATAGGAAGCCTGACTTCATGTTTGGGGACGTCGCGCCAGATCCTGATCACCAACTACATGCAGGAGAAGGGCAATGGATTTTCCGGTTGGACAATGAGAAGTTTTACCTTCCATCCAACAAGCGGCATTTTTCTCTGTCTTCCTTCCAGTGTGTGACACAGGCTTGGAAGATGGCATGGGATGTGAGCCGAAATACCGACATAGGGAGTTTGATACTTCAGTCTCCTGGTTATGCAAGAGCGGGGCCTCCTTGTTGCATAATGGGTCTACATCCTGGGAATGTGTCGCGAGATGTCCCAGTGGGAGAAAATCCTGCAGTGGCGTTGACCTTTGGCAACCAATTCTTCAAGGTTAATGGGAACTACCCGGCCACTGATTTCAGGGCTCCAGGTTGGATTCACCCTCCGAAGACGTGGTGGGGGGATTTAACTGTATACATCCTCGCTCATTTCGAGGAGGATTTGGAGAGGCTGAACCTCTATGAGGCCGTCAGGGCGACCTGCTACGGTATTGAGATGAACGTGGCGTGCTTCTACGCCATTTTTGAATTGTATTGCCCAGCTTCAGGGACCTTCTTCACCCCTGTTGGCGAATTGGGTATGGCCCTGCATGAGATGTGGGAAGTCTCTGCTCTGCCTTTTGGGTCTCTTCCCTATGAAGAATACTTCCCGTGCGAGGCAGAATTGGCTTTTCTAGAGAAGCAGGAGCCTGCCTTGTTCGAGACCTACCGGGAGTTGATGTGCCACTTGTACATCTGCTCCAGTATGCATGGGGGCAGTAAGGGAACCTCCTGTAGCTTGAAGAGCTGGGGAGATTATTTATTCCCGGATATGGAGAATACTCCTGAAGCAGCTCACTGTGGAGTTGCTGATGAAGACATCTTTGACCGGATGCAAAAGCTCTTCCAAGGGGATCTAGTTGTGAAGGAAGACGATGGTCCCTATGAGCAGGGTGATGTCCTTCGAAGTTTCCATCATCAGGCTCGCAGGCCGATGTCCCGGAAGGCACTTCTGGCTGGTTTCTTAACAGTCTGGCTGAAGAGGTGCGTGGTGCCGTCTTCTTCGGGTGACGTTGTTCATCCGAATGTTTTGCTGCCCGCTGTTCGTTTGGTTCATGGTCGTCCTCTGGGACTTCTCTCGGCCATGGTGTGCTGTATCCAGAGAGGCCTTCGTGCATTGACGGAGGCTTTTTGCAGGCCACCAGCAACGAAGCGTGGAAAGGGGGCCATTTTGCCTTGTGACGGACCCAATCCTAGGATAGGTCTGCCCTATACTTATCTGATGGCGTGGTTCGCCTTACATTGTCCTTCTTTAATTGAAGCTGGAGAGGACCCCCCGCAAGATGTTCGAATGGCGCTCCTCCACCGATTCGAAGGATGCTCATGGCAGAAGATTTACGTGGCTGAGGCCCGTAAATTAGTATGTCGCTATGACGTCTATAGTCTCTTCCGCTGTTTTCCCCGTATTCGGGGTGCAGGCTATGGGGAAGAGTTCAAAGATGTGGGGGAGGGGCATTCGTCCCTGAGCTTGGGAGTTTTCGAGTGGCTGGTCAGTATCCGGCCTTCACATCTATTATACCGGAGCGGGGATAGCTGCTACTTGGAGCCTTATGTCCCAAGTCGGTTTGCTCGACAGTTTGGATATGACCAACTGTACGTGGGCAACCCGAATCTCAATCTGGCTTTCATGGGGAGCCTTATTGATGGGGCCCGTGCCTCGCGATTCTTTACTGCAGGCGGTACTGGGGCGCGGCTGCGTACGCCGTTGAAGAGTCCCAATCTTCTAATGACCCTGTGTTTCTGTCAGTGGTATGCCACTTCCAACTCCACACCTCTCGAATTCAAGGTCAATAGTTTTGGTGTGAAGTTAATTTCTCAGCGGCTGAGACGGAAGGCTTCTGAGAAAAAGGGAAGGCAAAAGGGTTCGCACCCCAGGTATAGAGGAGCTTGTTGCTGTGGAAGACAACGAGGCCTCAGATGCCGAGAGTCCTCGCTTCGAGGTGGGAGCAGGGGCTGAGACTCCTGCAACTGGCTCTGGTGTGTTAGGGACAGCTCCCCCTCGTCGTGTAGAAGAAGTGGAGGAAGAGGATTCTGAAGTCCACTTCAAAAGAAAGCGGGAAGGTAGCTCTCGTAGGAAATCGTTGGCGAAGAAGCTCCGCCATCAAGCTCCTACGATTATCGTAGAGGGTTATCCCTCTACAGCGATTCCTCCTGCTGCCCCATTAGCGGCTGAACCGTCGGTTGCTGAACCGATTAGCGGTGAATTTGCTCCGGGTCTGGGTAAGATTAACCCCGTCCATATAATACGCCTTTTTGTGTGTTCCCATTGACTTACTATCTGCTTTCTGATGCAGGGGCTGAGGCGGCTGGAGAGCAAGAGGAACATTATGATCCCCTATTTACTTATGGAACTGAAGCTGGTTCTTTTGCCCGTCCGGGGGAGTCCGGAGGTGATGTGGCCGACATTGGTCCCTCGGGCGCTGGGACTTCTAAAGGAAGTCCTGTGGCATCGAGCTCTATTGGATGGTCCACAGGATACTCGACAAGCGAAAGCGGGCCGGCTATTCATGCTGATTCTGCCAAGAATTTTCCGATGGAGCCCCTGGAGACTGATGTGGCTGACGAGATGTTTGAGGCGACATCATCCTTTGGTACTGTCCTAACCTCTTGGCTTCTTTTGCATGTTGTGTCCCGACTAACCGCAGTCTTGTTACAGGTGTTCAGCCTCAAGATGCATCGGCTTTAAGAGAGCCAGAAGATTTTCCCGAAGGGTCAAGGGGTGACATGAGCGCTTCGACCGCGGCGGATGCTGCTGTGCTGGATGCGCTGTACGGCGACCTGCCTTCTTATCGGCCCAAGTCGGCCGAAGGACCAGAGGTTGAAGGGGCAGCAGTTCCGGAGGTGTCCTCACTCCCGACTATATCAACGAGTGAGGTGCCGACAATTTCGCCAAGTGCGGAGCTGAGGGTGATTACAAGCCCTACTTCCCCAACTCTGGTGGTTGAACCTGCTGTTCAGGAGATGGTTGCCAGCCCTACCTCAGCGGTGGCTAGCGCACTGATTTTCATGAAGACTCCGCAGAGATCACTGACAATCTGTCCTGCTGTTGATGTTCCCATTGCTCCTTCCACGATAGTGTCGACCAGGCTGGTGGATTTCTCTGAGGTTACCTCTCTACCAGAAGTGGCTGAGGTTGAGAACGATTATATAGGTGACCTCGTCGACAGCTTTATAAAGGCTTAGGGCGAACTATCGACCTGGTTTTGAAGGGCTTGACTATGCCGTTCTCAAAGTTAAAGGTGGTCCTCTCCCGTGGCATCGAAAGTATTCGGGATTTTGAGGGGTATTACCAGGCTACTGCTTTGGAACTCCTGGTGGATGAATTTGAGAAGGATGTAGAGAAATGGCGCCGTCTCCACTGTTCGGACCTGGAATCTTTAGTTGATGAGCGGTTCGCACGTCTTGTCGCTCAAAAGCACGAGGCCCGGCTTGCCGCTCAAGAGGCTGATAAGGCTATCTCTTCTGACTTGAAATCTTTGGAAACAAGGCAAGCAGAGGTTGGAAATGCCATCGATGCCTCCACCAGTGCTCTTCTTGATGCTGAACATAGGATTGTGAAGGCCAAGGAGATGATTAGGAAGGGAAACCTTCTCTTGTCCAAGGCTGAACCGGTGCGTCTTGAAGAAACTGCGCGGCTTGAGCAGCTCAAGGCTCAAAATGAAGAGCTCTCACAGCAGGGATTGTCACAGAAGGCAACTTTGGCGGAGGTTGAAGCTCGTCTGACTCAAGCAATGGATTTCAATGAGACCGAGCTGAGGTCGCAAGCGCTTGCCCAGGCTGCTGATGACAGGAGGACAAGGCTGGACTCCCTTGGAGAGTGCTCAGATCTTACAGTGTGCGCCTGTAGCTCCATGTACTTTATCCTTTTGGAATGAATGAAATTTTTTTTCTTTTGTCGAATCTCCAATCTTGTTCTTCTTTCTGAATTGCGATTCCAGATTGTATTGCAATTTCTTGAGAACATAGTTCTTGTAGGGTTGGATAATGCGACTTGGCTATCTGTCAGTTCAGAGGTCGCGATGACATAATTGGTTGAGACGCCACCAAGCCCGAAACCGGTCCTTGTCGGATCGAAAGATGAGACCTGTCTTTTGTAAATGTGACAGGGCTCGAAATTGAGACTCAGCTGTCTGTTGGTTCAGAGGTCGCAATGACATAACCGATTGAGACGCCACCAAGCTCAAGGTAGGTGATACCCGTCTTTTGTAAATGTCAACGAGTATCGAGACCTGTCTTTTGTAAATGTCAACAGGGCTCGAGGTTGAGACTTAGTTGTCTGCTGGTTCAGAGGTTGCAATGACATAACCGATTGAGACGCCACCAAGCTTCAAGGGTGGTGATACCCGTCTTTTGTAAATGTCAACGAGTATCGAGAGCTGTCTTTGTAAATGTCAACAGGGCTCGAGGTTGAGACTTAGCTGTCTGCTGGTTCAGAGGTCGCAATGACATAACCGATTGAGACGCCACCAAGCTTCAAGGGTGGTGATACCCGTCTTTTGTAAATGTCAACGAGTATCGATACCTGTCTTTTGTAAATGTCAACAGGGCTCGGAATTGAGACTTAGCTGTCTGCTGGTTCAGATGTCGCAATGACATAATCGATTGAGACGCCACCAAGCTTCAAAAATTGGTGATACTTGTCTTTTGTAAATGTCAACAAGCATCGAGACCTGTCTTTTGTAAATGTCAACAGGGCTCAGAATTGAGACTTAGCTGTCTGCTGGTTCAGAGGTCGCAATGACATAACCAATTGAGACGCCACCAAGCTTCAAGGGTGGTGATACCCGTCTTTTGTAAATGTCAACGAGTATCGAGACCTGTCTTTTGTAAATGTCAACAGGGCTCAGAATTGAGACTTAGCTGTCTGCTGGTTCAGAGGTCGCAATGACATAACCGATTGAGACGCCACCAAGCTTCAAAAATTGGGATGGAATTTGGGAAGAGGTCTCGTTTTCATGAGAGAATCACTGTCATAGGTTTAATGTTAACGTAACAGCGAAATATATTGTGGCCTTACCATTCTATGGATGAGAATTGGTAAGTGACTTTGGAGGTCTTATCCTCAACGGGAGAAACGAGGGAATTGCTGTCATAGGTTTAATGTTAACGTAACAGCGAAATGTATATGTGGTCTTACCATTCTATGGATGAGAATTGGTAAGTAACTTGGAGGTCTCGTTCTCACGGGGAGAAACGAGGGAATTGCTGTCATAGGTTTAATGTTAACGTAACAGCGAAATGTATATGTGGCCTTACCATTCTATGGATGAGAATGGTAAGTGACTTTGAAGAGGGAATCAAATGGGAACGGGTCCCTTAGGATTTTTAGCAAACCCCCAGCTGTCAACGGGTTTGATATGCCTTTACCAACTACCGTTTAATTGGGCTAGCCATGCTATTCCCCTCAGCATGATGAGTTGTCGAGGATTTATGTTGGGCTTACAGGCCAACATTTTCCTCTATCCTTAATCGTTAAGGATGTCGGATTATCTGGTTAATATATGCATAACCTTGATTCTCCTTCGGGACAGCCAGTACGTGACCAGGTTCCCACTGGTTACAGTTGTATTATCTCGCTTGGAGGAAGAGAAAGGCTCTCTTTGTGTGTACTTTGGACACGAAGATCTTGATCAGAGGTGTATTGTTAACTTGATCATGAGAAGAATCCTTGATTAAGGATAATACTTCTTTAAGAACTTGCCATTGATCGGCATCATGAGTAGGTCGCCATCTACAGTCACGAGGCGGTATGCTCCGTTTGAATAGACTGTTTCTATTACAAACGGTCCTTCCCATTTAGGCTGAAATTTGCCCTTGGTCTTGTGCGCCATAATCATTGGTCGTCTGACGGCTAAAACCAGGTCTCCTTTTTAAAAGACTCTCTGTTTAACCTTCTTATTGAAGGCTTTTGAGATTCGAGCCTGATATAGCTCAATATGTTGCTGCACTTGTAGCCGCTTCTCATCTAGGGCTTCGAGCTCTTGAAGACGCAACCGATCATTGTCTTCTGATGTGGTTTTAGTGGTCAGAGCTACTCGCAATGACGGCATCTGGATTTCCAATGGGATGACTGCTTCGCACCTATATACCAGGGAAAAAGGCGTATTACCTGTCGGTTTTCGAACCGTGGTCCGGTAGGCCCAAAAACATTCGCCAAGCTTTTCGTCCCAATCCCGCTTATTTGAGGAGACGAACTTCTTGAGTAGCTTGATGATCGTCTTGTTGAATGCTTCCACTAAACCATTGGCGGCGGTTGAAGCCACATTCTGTATTCGGTATTTATCGCAGAACCGATAGACTACTTGGCTTATGAATTGGGGACCGTTGTCGTGGATGATCCGCCTAGGAACACTGAATCGATGGATGACATGGTGTTTGATGAAGTTAACCACATTAGAGGTTTTGACTTCAGCTAATGGTGTAGCTTCCGCCCATTTTGAAAAGTAATCGGTTATTGCGAGGATGAACTGGTGACCTTTTGTCTCGAAGAGGGGCTGATTGGTCCTACGACATCTATTCCCCATGCTTCAAATGGCCATGAAGCAACAGTCGGGTGGAGCAACTCCGAAGGCTGGTGTATGAAGTCTGCATGGATCTGGCATGCTTTACACCTTCGTGCATATTGGATGGCGTCGCTATCATGGTTGGCCAATAGTATCCAAGCCTATGCAACCTGTCTTTGAGTTTCGGACCTGGCTGATGAGCTCCGCAAATGCCATCGTGCGCTTCTTTAAGCGCTTCTGTGCCTCTGAATGAGAAAGGCAACGGAGGAGAACACCGTCATATGAACGACGGTAAAGTGTCTTCAGAGTTGGATCGTAGTAGAATCGGAGAGACCTTCGTCTGATAGATGCCGCCTCCTTAGGATCGTCTGGAAGCAGACCGTGCAAAGCATAGTCGATGAGAGGAAAGCGCCAGTCTCTTGGTTCAAGATCCATGGAGACATTATAAACTTCTCGAGTTCTTAGCATGTGCTTGGAGCATACAAGATGTCGAGTTGCGACTGTGAGGTGATACTCGGTGTCGGCTGGCAAGGCTAGTGTCGTAGCTAATGCAGCAAGGGTGTCTGCCTTGGTATTTGAGATCGAGACACGTGCCCAATGTAGAAGCCTTCAAATAGGTTAGCCAATTCAGTGGCTGTGTGGTAATAGGGTACCAAGTCTTCGTGGCGGACCTCGTATTCGCCTTTAACCTGATTGGTGATCAGTTTTGAATCGCCATAGGCTTCAAGATAGCGTACCCCCATTCCATGGGCAAGCTGAAGGACGATGAGTAGGGCATTATATTCTGCTACATTGTTGGAGCATGATTCCGTCAGAGAAAATGCTCTGGGAAGAACATGGTTCTGCGGGGAGATAAACACAACCCCCACTCCGGCGATAATCTTGCCTTTAGGGTCCATTCGCGATGCTCCATCGAAGAACATCTGCCACACTTCCTCTTCTAAGGTTGCATAAGACTCGAAGACTTCATCAGGGATATCTTCGTGAAGTTTTGAATGTTCCGGAACTGGATGAGCAGCCAAGAACTCTGCAAGGGCCTGGCCTTTAACCGCCTTCTGAGGGGTGAAAATAGGGGTGGCAATTGGGTCGGGTCGGGTCTAATTGGGTCGGGTCTTAAATGGGTCGACCCATAATCGGGTCGGGTCGACCCGACCCATTTATTTATATGGGTCAAAAATTCAAACCCAAACCCGACCCAGTATTATGTGGGTCGACCCGACCCGACCCATTTGACCCATTTAACTAAATGGGTCGGCCGGGTCGGGTCGACCCGTTAGCGATAAATGTTTTGTAGGAACCTTGTTCTTGCATTCTATAAGTAGATGACAGTGGCATAATGTTGGTTTCAATAAGTTAAAAATCATAAAATCATGTATATCAAATGCAATGCTTCTTATTCTCTGAAATAAAGGTGAAAGTATTAGTGGGATTGAGACAAACTCAGGGATTGTTTATGCAATATAATTTTGTTTATTTATGAGAATATAGTTAAAATTAAGGGGCTTTAGGTTTTTCATAGAAGATTGTGCAATGTGTATGGTGTATTGGATTTTGATGAAGAAAGGATGGAGAGCTAAATTATGAAGTCCCTGAGCGGAAATGATAAATGATTCCCAAAAAAAAATCTCTGGATCAAAAATATAAAAAGGTAAATGGGTCTTAGCGGGTCTTAGCGGGTTTGGTGGGTTTGGGTCGACCCGACCCATTTATTAATCGGGTCTGGTGGGTCGACCCGATTACGACCCAAACCCGTATAGCTCAAACCCATACCCACTTACTCTGGGTCGGGTCGGGTCGGGTCTGGCGGGTCGGGTCTGAATTGCCCCCCTAGGTGAAAATCATGTCGTATTGAGACAATAAAAGTACCAACTTAGCCAATCTTGAATTCAATGATCCTGGCTTCGTCATAAGAAGACGCAATGGGTTTACTCTGTAGATGACATGTATGGTCAGGCCGACCAAATAATATCGTGTCTTCTGAACAGCGAAGACGAGAGCTAAACACTCTTTCTCGATAGGGTTGTAGCGAGATTCCGCTCCTATGAGAGTTATGCTCAGATAATAAATGGCCTACTCGTGGCCATTGTCGTCCTTTTGAGCGAGGAGGGCACCGAGGGAGTAGTCCATAGCTTTTATATAAAGTAAGAATGGTTTCCCTGATGTAGGGGCCACTAAGACTGGAGGCTTTGTAAGGTACCTCTTGATGTCTTCATACGCTTCTGACAAGCTTGATCCCATACGAAGGAAGCACCCTTTTTCATGAGTCGGTGAACGGTTGACGGCGGCCTGAGAGATTTGCAATGAATCTTTTGATATAAGCCAGCGTGCCTTGCAAGCCCCTGAGCTCTTTGAGGTTCCTTGGTGGATGCATGCTCTGGATGGCTTTGACTTTGTCTGGGTCAAGATGAATCCCTTTTGATGTGACAATAAACCCAAGGAACTTGCCACTTGACACTCCCAAGAAGGATTTTGTCGGGTTCATTTTCAGTTGATGAGCCCGCATTATGTCGAACATCGTTTCAGGTCGCGAAGATGTTCATTCTTGTTGCGGCTTTTGACGGCAATGTCGTCGACATAGCACTCCACCGTTTTTCGGAGATGATCGCGGAAGATTGTGCTCATTGCCCGCTGATAGGTTGCTCCGGCGTTCTTCAGTCCGAAGGGTATTACAGTGTAGCAGTATACCCCCAATGGTGTTCGGAACGAAGTATGCTTCTTGTCGTCGGGATACATCTTAATTTGGTTGTACCCTGAAAAGCCGTCCATGAAAGACATCCTTTCGAACCCGCATGTGTTGTCAATCATGACGTCGGTGATGGGCAGTGGGAATTCGTCTTTAGGACAGGCCGTGTTGAGATCACGATAGTCGATGCAGATCCGTATTTTCCCGTTCTTTTTGAGGACGGGGACAATGTTGGCTACCCAATCTGGATGTTGTTCCTCCCGGATGAAGCCACATGCAATGAGCTTGTGAACTTCGGCTTCAATAGCTTCCATAATGTTCGGGCGAAACCGACGTTGTTGCTGCTTGACTGGCTTGACGTCAGGTTTGATATTTAGACGGTGCATAGCGACCTGTGGATCAAGTCCGGGCATGTCTTCGTAGCTCCATGCGAAGACGTCTATATACTCTTTTATGAGCATTATCAATTCTTGCTTTTCTATAAGTGATAGGCTTTCACTTATAAAGATGGGCTTAGGGTAGTCTTGACTACCCAAGTTGGCCTGCATCACCTTGTCTTCAGTAGGTGGTTCGCGCAGTTCGAATCGCTTTTCCCACTGGAGGTTTAATTGCTGGGCCCATGGCTCCTCATCAATAGCTTCTGCGGGCTCCAATTGACTGCTTGAAGTCATATTGACAGTGAGGTCTTCGAACATTCCTCCTACACTGATATCCGAGTCCCACTTGGAGGAGGAGGCTGAATGTGATGGGATTGGTTCATCGTCTTTGAATTGAACCGTTGCTGACGATGTGGGTGTAATATATCCCAACCCCCTGCGTGTACTATCATAGTAATTTGCAGGCTTCCCTTTAGGCACAAAGTTCCGCATCAAACCACGCCTTCCTTTTCCAAAGTTCAGGCCCATTCCATGCTTCAAGTTATATCCCATTTTCTTCATAATGTGACGTGCCGGCTGCGCGTAATGGAAGAACTGTGGAGTGTCTGAATCTGAACTTGAATCTGCAGCTGTGGGTCCCCGTGGTTGGGTTCTACCGAAGATTATCGGTAACTGACCTTGTTTGGACGGAGGGATCACTAGCGTGACCCCTTCTATAGCTTCCATAGGTGTGCTGGCCGCACTCGGCTTATGTAAGGGCATGTGCAGAGAGCCATCTGTAATGGATCTAACCGACCCAACACTCGCAGGATAATCAAAAGAAACCTTATCATTAATTACCCATTCACCTTCATCCTCTGAAGGAGTATTACATTAGGGATTATTGAGACATGCTATAATTGGTTCACCAATCAGAATGGCTGGCATGCCTGCTTCGGATTCTGAATCCGCTTCATTGCCACTTTCATCATCATCCGGCAATGGTTCTTTGGGTGTTTCACCGGCCTCTTGATACAGGAGAGCGTCAGTGAAATAATTTTCTACCCCTTTGAATGGTTGCTTTTCAGCAAAAACAGTTCGCACTGTCGCGTCATCTTCGACATATTTGAAGCATTGGTGCAGGGTGGAGGGAACGATCCAGTTGGCATGGATCCATGGTCGTCCTAGCAGAGGTTATATGATGTGTCAGCGTCAATGACATAGCATGTCACTTCTGTCTTCAGGCTCCCGATTCTGCAACGGAGTCGAATTTTCCCCAGTGGATGACTGCTCCCGGCGTTGAAACCGTATATTGTAGTAGTGGTTGCGGACAACCTGTACAGTGGTATGCCGAGTAAGTAAATAAGCCTTTTGGGGATGATGCTGAGTGCGGACCTCAGGTCGACTTGTACTCTTTCAATGCACATTGAGCCGATATATCCGGTGTAGTACAGAGGTCGATCGTGCTTGTTGTCTTTGAGAAGCATATCTTCCGCTGTGAATGTAATAGCGGACACCTTTGATTGTGCATGATGACATTCTGGGCAAGGAGACTGAACGTCTTCGTTAGGGACCTCTGGTATGCATGTCAGGAATGATTCTGAATTAGCCAGCGCATCCCTGAGTGCTTCTCTTGTCTCTTTCGAGAGACGAAGGAGCTCGTGTATTGTGATACGAGCCGGGATATTAGCCAGCTGGGCTAATATATCAAACCGAAAGGGCGTATCAAACCCTTGTCCTGGTGGTTTCTTCAACACGTGGTCGAATCGTACCTCCTTAGGCTTCTCTTTTCCCTTGGTTGGGATTGGAGTGGATGCTGACATTGGTATTGATGTCGTTTGCCGTTGTATCTCGTCAGTAGACTTTTCATACTGCCTCAAGTATGATTTTCCGGATCGGGTGCCCGTCTGTTGAGGCGTATCGGCTTGCGCCGTGCAAGCAAGCTTTTCTCCTTCTGAATCACTGAGGGAAGCCGTTGTAAGATTGCCGTCGTCTGGCAGGATGGAGATGACATTGCAAGACTTGCCCTTTGAGTTAGGCTCCTTTGAATCCCGCTGTACGTCTTGGACGAGGTCTGGGTGTATCCACATGACTTCCCCTATCTCCAATGTTAAGGGAACAAGACCCTTATTGTTTTGAGTTGTTGCTGAAGGATGTTTGACTTCCAACCGTAGCGCAGGGGCTGGATAGGTCCCGTCAGGACCTTTTGGGTGCTGCCGAACTCAAGAGTCACCATATTGGCAGTGACTTTCTTCTGCTCCGTCTTTAATGTCAGAACCCCGGCATCGATCAGGGCTTGTATTCTATCCTTGAGGACATAACACTTGTCAGTAGGATGGTGGATCATCCTGTGGTAGAAGCAGTATTTAGGGTCGTTTGTGCGCCCTATCTCATTGGGACGCCGAGCATCCGGCAGTTTCATTTTGTTCCCTTCGTGGAGCAGATGGAATTCGTGACCACCTGATCGTCTTTGAATAAATACTGCTTTGGAGGGAACTTAGGCTCCTGATTGTTGAAGCCGCTCTTCTTGGCCTTCGACTGCACATCTCCGGATAACTCCCCAGACATAGTCTCTTTGCCTTTAGCTTGAGAAGATTGCGGTAGGTCGCTACGCCCTTTGTTGTTCGTTCCCCACTTGCCTCTAGGGGCGGATGGTTCGAACTTTTTAGCCGACTTCTCGGCTATCTCTGCTTGTTCGAGCAACTCCTTCCAAGTGTGGGCTTTGACAGCCCCCATGCGAACTTCCACCTGGTCTAAGAAGTTGTGTCTGCATGTCTGTAAGAGCATGGGTAATGGCATCCCTGCTGGGCACATCAAGGATAAATTTCTGAACCGTTCAATGTAGTCACGGACAGATTCGCCCTTCCTCTGCACAGTGGAGAGGAGCTTGTCCATGGTCACTTCGGTATCGTCCTCATAGAAACGAGAGAGGAACCGAGTTTTCAGGTCGATCCAAGAGTTGATAGAGCCTGGGGGAAGACTTCGGAACCAGTCAAATGCCACCCCCTTTAAGGTGCCTATGAACAGCCTAGCCATGATAGCGTCATTGCTTATAACATTACCAGTCTGAGATCGGAAATAATAGATGTGCTGATTTGGCAAGCTCTTCCCATCATAGGCATGCAACGTTGGTGGTTTGAACTTCGGTGGATATGGCACCGAATCCCACTCCAGCGGATAAGGACGGACTGCCCCTACCTTCTTTAATTCATCCCTCTGAGCTAGGGATGCGATTTGAGCTTGGAGGCCCTTAAGGACTTCAGCGTCTAAGGAAGGACCCTCCTTGGATTTCTCCGGCTTTGGCTGCTCATTGCTGAGGTGTTCCTCCTCATCGTGATTGCTCCCGGCATCATTGTTATTCCGGTTACTGAGGAGTTGAGCGAGCATCTGTTGAATGTTGTCCAGAGTTTCTTGCTGGGTTCTGGAAGTTTGCTCTTAAGCTTCCAGGCGCCGATGAAGGTCGTCGTTGACGTTATCAGCCATATTGACTGATGCTCTGTCTGTTCGCACCGAGCTAACTGTCGCCGAAGAGGCGTACCCACTATCTTCATCTTCTTCGTCCGATGATTGGAGTGATCTCCTGGGCTGTGACGAGGCTAGGGCCGTCGAGGAAGAAGGCTGCTCGTAACTGTAGGGTATTGCTGTAACAGCCCATTTTATTAAATTCCTAATTATATTAAGCATCAGTTAGGTAGAAAATTTTTATGATGATTCCTCCTTCTTAATTAAATATCAATAATAATTAATATGACCATAGAGTTAATATTTTATTTTATGAGTTTTTTTTCATTTTTGAATTATGGCATAAATTGAATATATAGAATATATATATATAAGTGCTTTTATACCAAAATGTTTATGATATTAAAATATGGGAGTATATCCTAAATATTGCAATACTAGGTATATTTTATGGTATTCCCAAATTATTTCATACCTAATCAATACTAGGTATTTGTATTTAGAATTTTTTTTATTGACTTAAGTTAGTGGAATGAGTTAGGTAGCATGGTTGGGTGAGGTGTAAGGCTAGGATCAATTTGATCCTAGCCTTGGACAAGTGGCAAGATAAGAAGGGTGTGGTGTTTGCAATAACCAGGCTGTTGGGGGTCTTTATGCAAAATGATTCATCCTTACGTTTAGATTGAGAGAGAAGTCTTCTTCTTCCTCTCTGTAAAATTCAGACTGTAAAAATTCAGAGAAAAACCTCTCCAAATCAAACCCTAAAATCCCCACAGATCTCTTCCCCTTCACCCTAAAATCTCTCTCTCTCTCTTCCTTCACCCTCCCAGCCGAAGCCAGGAGGGGAGGCGCAGCCGCGCGCCACCCAGGGCCGCGCGCAGCCGCGGGGAGGGGCGCGCGCAGCCGCGCACGGGCGGCGCCCGGCCGCGCGAGGGCGGCCCCAGGCCGCAGGTGGCCTGGCCAAGGGGTGGGGATTACTTGTTTGGCCAAGATCCAATTTTTGGGGTGATTTTTCAAGAACCCTAATTTTGAAATTAGGTTCCAAAAGAAATCCCCAAAATTCTGAAACTAAATTGGGTTAAAGGTAAGATTTGTTACTCTACAAATTCCATCCTCCTTATGAATTATTTTCTAACTAAGATTTACCCTTGTTCTTCTTTTGCTAAGGTTTGAGTAGAGGAAGAATTGATCAAGATCACAATCGGGTATCCATCTACTAAGGTGAGTAAATTTTCATACTCACTTCACATAATTTCATGAAGCTAGAATTTGATAAATTATGTATTAGATTAAGAGGAAATTGAAGAAGGTATAATAGAATAGTGTAGAATAGCATGTAAATCAATTTTAGTTCATGGGATTGGTGACTTATTTACTCTCTTTTATTAGAGGGATTTAGGGAAAGTAAAATAGATTAATGTAGAGTAGCATGTACAATAATTTTACATGGAATTGGTGCCACAATTATTTTTTATTAGAAGGTAGTTGTATAAGTTATTGTGTTATGTGTTCATAAAAAATTTGAGTTAAGCTAAGTAGTATAAGTAAAGTGAGTGGTGATGGATGTGTACTATAATGTAATGGTACTTTAGTAGTTATGTTACAAGCTATGTATGTAAAATGCTTAAGTCACTAATTATAATACATTGGTAATCCCACATGAATTACTTTGTACTACTTACTATAGTAATACACGTATAATAGCATGATTGAATAGATGGATGATATGTGAACATGTTGATTTTGTGATCTTGCCAAAACATGCTAATTGTGTAAAGTTATGCAATGATATAAATTGATATGCAATATATATGAATGTATTGATTGTGTGATCTATACGTTAGTATGGTGAATCCCTGTGTTTGTCAATTAAGAGTAGGAAGGGGGGAGACAGTGGGAACAATGAGGTTCCATTTAAAATTGTAGGAAGGGGCCGGCGGGAGCCGGTAGGAGGAGAAGATGGTGTAAAAGTATGTTGATCATTGTAGGAAGGGGCCGGCGGGAGCCGGTAGGAGGAGAAGACGGTGTTATGAAATTAGTTTATGTTTGTCACTGTAGGAAGGGGCCGGCGGGAGCCGGTAGGAGGAGAAGACGGTGAAACGTTCATGTACTCTTTTGAATGTTGTGGTAATGAATTGTTGCTTGTAAAAATGTTCATAAAAGATGTTTGTGTTACCATAACTTAGGAATTATTATAGTTTGAATTATGTTGTGTAATCAAACGTGATAAAAAGGAAAACTATTACTGCGTCTTGTACCATCACATAAGTGTATAAAGTAGACCAAAGAATGCTAACATATGTTTCCAAAAAGGTCTCCTTAGATTCCATAAAGTATGTTGTAGTATTATATCATGTTGTTATCAATTATAAAGTGTTTATGAAATTTACTCGCTGAGCCGTCGAGCTCATTCCTTTCTTTGTCTTCTCTTTCAGGTTTGGATAAAGGTAAGGGCGTAATGTAGCACGGTGTAGTCATGAACAGGATGTCTTATATTTCATAAACTCTTACTTTGTTCACTATGTACATGTAATCATGTTTTATGTTAGCATTACCTAGTTAAGGGTGCTATGATGCTGCTATCATATGTAAATTTTTGTAATAGTTTCAATTAGAACTTGTGTACTTGGGAAGTTAGTGAAGTGAGGTATTGTGATCATGTTGGTAGAATTTTGTGGATTATGGATGCATTGATGGTTATGCAAGATTAATGCATGGCATAAGTATATTTTGGAGATATTCTTTATTTTTTTTGTGATAAGTAGGCCTTAGAGCCGAAATTACTATTGTTGTATGTGGAGAAAAGTAAAATTTTAGAGGAAATGCTGCCGAAATTTTCTGGATTGGAATCAAAGAAAAGATTTGAAAATAAATACGTGTTATGGATCTAATCTTGCCTATTTGAACTGGGACCGTTACAATTGCCACCCTGGATCTGGTGTTTCGGAAGACAGCTTCGTCATGCACCAAGACTTCGCCTAAGCCTGGACTGTAGCTGGATCTGGGAACTCTCGTCCTCTTCCGGTCATGTTGACGGATGCGGAGGTTGGATCTCGTGAGGTGCTCCTTCTGCGATGCTTCATAGGGAGATGTACAGACAGTCGATCAAAGACCATTCGTCGGCCTGGAGAAGTGGCAGGGATTGGTCCCAGCCGGCAATGGACTGAGTGGACGGTCACCAGCTGGCATCCCCTTTGTTGACAACAGGGGGAAGTAGTTCGAAAAGACACCGACTTTCGCTTGTTCGCCAAGAATTCCCGCAAGTCAGGCCCATGGGAGCCTACATAATCCTGTGGAGAAGCCTTTCTAAAGCGTACATAGGACGATGTTCCTTTCCTCTTGTCCCTGCGGAAGGGATTAGCACTGAATAGTACTTCAGTTCTAGCTTCGCCAACAGGTGCGAGCTTAATGTTTGACGAACTGGAGAGCGGAGCACGCTGTGGTGCTTTACCCATTATGCCGCTGCAAAAGGGATTTGCCTTAGATAATACTCTGGCCCTAGCCTCGCGGCCATGGACGCAGTGAGTATGCTGTGGTACAGTAGCTTCGCTCATAAGAACGGTGCTGGCACAAGGCATTGCTGCTCTTGAATTGGGCGACGATATGATTGCCGTCTTGACTTTATGATTGAAGCAGACAGGCATCTTGCCTTTTTCTTCGCGAGAGAGGCGCGGTTTAGGCGTAGCTACGCCTGAAGCTTCAGTTGGAGACTTCTGTTTAGGCTTCCATACCCGTCTTGACAGAGGAGACTTAGGTTCGCAAGGAACCTGATTAGCCACACGCGAGGCTGAGGGGTGTTGGCAGAATTCCGCTTCCGGTTTCTGCTTTGAAACCTTGGTCGTGGAAACCTTCCTATGCTTCCGTGCTCGAAGCATTAGGCCACCCCCAGAGAGGACTTCTTCAAATCTTCCTTGATCGAACTGAACCACCAAGTTCTCACAAGCAAAGGAATCAGACTGCGGACGTGCTTCCTTGTTGCGCCAAATAACCGCAGTAGGTTCGCAGAGAACCTTTTCTGTCTCCGCAGAGACTTTCCTTGAAGATTTAGCCAGAGAAGCTCTGGCTGCACCGGCTTTTCTGAATTCAGAGTTAGACCCGAAGGTCTGTTCGTCGCATTGCGACACTTGATTCTCGGCAGTGGAGAATAAGTTCCCCAGCGGAGTCGCCTTCTTGTTTTCCATTGATTTTGCAAAAGGGAAAACTTACAATAAAAGGGGTTGAGGAGCTAAATTACAAGTATTCTTAAAAAGATTACAAGTAGATCTCCTCAGAGATTCTGGAGAAGTGTGCCGATAGGAGTCTGGTCAGCGCGCGACCACTTTGTCCCTTTGACGATGCGAGCGATGAGATTCCCTTCTCGCCTGGTTCCGGGTATCAGAGAATAGAAGGTTGGTAAAACCCTCTTGCTGCTTCTCAAAACCGCCTTCAATTAGGAATTCCTTCTCGCCTGGTTCCGGAGATTCCTTGAGAGGAAGGACGACATTAGGGTAGCAACACCCTGGATAGAGAAAGCAATTCTCTAAAAGATCTCTGAATTCGAGAGCACACAGTGCTTTTTGAAGAAGTCTCTGCTTGTGGAGTCTTCTCAGAAAATCCGGCTTCTACGTGGTGTTTCTTCCCTTGTGCCCCTGGTGGGCTATTTATAGGGAGAGCAAGGGTATAATCGTCCCTTGAAAATATAGAAACAGATTGAATCGAATCTGTTTGAATCCGGAAAGTAGCCTTGCTGCGAGGCTAAGATCAGCTTCTGCGAAGCTAGGATTGGCAGGTTGGTTGATCTTCTTGATCCTTTCCATATCGTTGGAGGATTTCCCTGATCTTCTTACTCGTTTTAGGAGAGTCAAGAGATTGTGGCAATCAACTGCCAAATTAGATCTCTGATTTGATCTTGATTGGATTTGATCCGATTAGATCTGATCTCATCTGCAGATTTGATTGGTCAAAGGCAGACCAATGGTGGAGCTGCCCGCATTGAGCTCGTAGCGGAGCTAGAGGCTGCTTCTGGCGAAGTCCGAAAGAAACCCTTTGGCGGAGCTGGAAATCCTCTGTGGCGAAGTTGCGAGTTAGCTTCCTGGTGAGACTTTGGATGGCTTCGAGGCGAAGTCGAGTGATATTAGCCTCTCAGGCGAGGCTATCCCTTTGGGCTCATAAAATGCTAAGTGCTAGCATTTTAGACCTGCTGAGGTCTATTTAGAGGCAATCCGGGTTCACTGTCTGCTTGCTGGATCAGTGGAGTTCAAGTTGCTTACTTGTCCCTCGGAGATGGGTGAAACTGGTCTTCAGCTCGTATGTCACTTGTCTTTTGTAAATGTCAACAAGTTTAGACATTGTTCGGACCAATAAGAATCTTGTCTTTTTAAGTGTCAACATCCTCTCTCTGTGTCTCTCTCGCCCCCTCTCTCTGTCTCTCTCTCCCCTCTGTCTCCCTTTCTCTCCTTCTCTATCTCCCTCTCTCTCTCTCCCTCTCTCTCTGTTCCTCTCTCTTTCCCTTAGTTTCTCTCTCCCCTCGGTCCCTCTCTCTCTCCCCTGTTTCTCTCTCCCCTAGTCCCTCTCTCCCCCCCTCAGTTTAATCTATTGAGTTTAATGTAATTTAATTTAGTTTAGTTTAGTTAAACTTAATTTAAGTTAATTTAATTTAATAAAATTTTGTAATTATAATTAAGTTAGGTAATTTAATAATTTTATTGAAGTTAGATAATTAAGTTAGTGTAGGTTAATTTAGTATAAACTAGTTAGTTTAATTTAGTTTCATTTAATTGAGTTTAATTTAATAAAGTTTTGTAATTATAATTAAGTTAGGTAATTTAATAATTTTATTGAAGTTAGGTAATTAAGTTAGTGTAACTTAATCTAGTATAAACTAGTTTAGTTTAATTTAATTTAGTTTCATTTAATTGAGTTTAATTTAATGTTGTTTTAATTTAGTTAATTTTAGTTTTAATTTAATTTAACAGATAATTTTTTTAAATTCCTGTATGGCTCCAAAGCAAGATATTGGATGGGAACATGGTACCCCTGTTGATGGAAGTAGAAAACTTGTGAAGTGTAATTATTGTGGGAAACAAGTCATGGTGGTATCATTAGATTGAAGTAACATATAGCACATATACCCGGTCAGGTAGAAGATGCTTGCGAGTATCAAAAGAGGTATCTCAGATAATGAGACATCTTTCTGAAGGTAGCAAAGAAAGAGCGGCCATAAAATTCAAAAAGAGCGACTTATGAGATCTTTAAGTGAGGAAGATTTTTATGATGTGACCGATGAAGATTCTGATAATAAAATTGAAGAAGTTGGTGGTTTAGAAGGAGTTGAAAGAAGACAACTAAAATAAGGTATGAAAGAAAGTCGTGAAATGGCTTGGAGATTGGCAGAAGGAGTTGATATTGGTGGCAGTAGTTCGCAGCCTTCAGGATCAGGGAGTAATCGTGGATTGCGTCAGAGTATGACTATGAGAGAAGCTGTAATTCCAGCTCGTGGTGTTGATCCTTACATGTTCCCAACAAAACAAAAATCAATCAAAAGCATGTTCTCAACTGAGAATATTAAAAAGGTTAAAAAATCCATGGCGAAATTCTTTCATTACAATGCAATACCATTCAATGCAGCTGATAGTGGTCCTTACTACCAAGCCATGATTAATACTATTGCGGAGACAGGGTGTAAAAGGTCCTACAGGGTACCAGATTGACAATCTATATTTAGAGGAGAAAATGAAAGAAATTGATGTATATATTGCTTCAATAAAAAAAATGGCCGCAGTATGATTGCAAGATCATGTGTGATGGATGGAGTTCTCGAAATAGAAAGTCTATTGTTAATTTCATGATTTATTATGATAGAAGCATGATCTATCATACTTCTATTGATACTACTAATATCTCGAAGACTGCTGATTATATATTCTCGCTAATGGATAAAGTTGATGAAGTTGGTGAAGAAAATATTGTGCAGGTTGTAACAGATAATGAAGTAGTTTTAAGCAGCTGGTCACATGTTGATAGAAAAGAGAAAATATTTGTTTTGATCTCCCTGTGCAGCACATTGCATTGATTTGATGCTTGAAGATATTGGCTCTGTGAAATCAGTCAAGGAGACATTAGATGATGCTAAGATGATCACATCATTCATTTACAATAGCCTCAAAGTGGTAAATCTAATGAAGCTATTTATCAGAGATAGAGACTTGTTGAGATCAGATATAACACGGTTTGCCACCGAGTTTATTTCTATTGAAAGCCTTATTCGTTATGAGTAAGATTTGAAAAGAATGTGTACGACTACCGAATGACGTGAATTCAATAAGGAAAGGAGTAGAAGAAGTGTGCGAGATAAGGTTTATAATCTCATTTTGACTGACCGGTTTTGAAAGAAGGTAAGAGAGGTTCAAAACATTATGGATCCTCTTATTAGAGTCTTGAAGATAGTGGACTAGAACAAGAAACCAACATTATCTATTATATATGAAGCTATGGATAGAGCAAAATTGACTATAAAGGTATCAAATAAGAACTGGAAGAAGTACTGGGATATCATTGATAGAAAATGGGAGGGACAATTGCATAGACACTTGCATGCTTCTGTTAATTCATTTGCCTAGAAATCATATTTGTTGACTAAAAATTGAAACTGTCATATCATAACAATCATGTGCTTCCATTATTGCAGCATATTTTTTAAATCCAGCACTCCAATATTCAAAAAACTTTTCTACACTTCCAGAAGGGAGAACTGGATTAAAGGAGGTCATTAAAAGCTAGAGCCAGATTTGAATAAACAAGTAAGACCTATTAATGAGGTAATAATAATTTATTTATTTCATCAATATAATGTTATGCAAATATTAACACTTGTGATGTGTATTTTCACAGATAAAATTATTTGTGGATAGAGTTGGAGAATTTAGAAGCTCACTAACTAGAAGAGCAGTGCAACAATCTCTTCCAGCTGATTGGTGGAATAATTATGGCGAAGAAGCTCCCAATCTGCAGAAAATTGTCATCAAAGTTCTAAGCCAAACATGTTCTTCATCGGGTTGTGAAAGAAATTAGAGCATGTGGTCGCTGATTCATACAAAATTACGCAACCGGTTGGCAATGAACAAGTTGCATAAACTAGTATTTGTGCATTACAATATGCGGTTGCGAGTAAGAAACTTGACATGCAAAAGCAACATTGATGATTATTATAACCCAATTGATCTGAACAATATTTTCAATGATGATGATATTTTGGATGAGTGGATTTGTGAGGGAGAACAGCCGATGTTATCACCAGATGACTTAGGTTGGTTGGATGAAGGTATTCGTCGTAGTGACGAAAGTGACAGTGATGATGGCGGTGATGATGGTGACGACGGTGATGATGACGGCGGTGATAGTGGTAATGATGAAGAGACTTATGGTGTTGGTGGAAGCCAACGAGGTGGTGTTTTAACATGGGATTCAGAATATTATGCCACACAAGATACAGATCATGGAGGCCGGGCGGGGATTTCCCAATAGCGTAGGCATTTGGATGGTTGGTCGATTCAGTTCTAGCGATGATTATTCGAGTGGACATGATAACTACTCACATGGTCATCATAATCTTGAAGGCCATTTACAAGGTTTGGGTTTGACATCTGGCCAATATTCTGACACTGATTATTCTAGCACTGGTGAATATTCTACTAGCAGCACTGATTATCGAGGTTTTGGGTATTTTCACCATGTAGCTGATATTGCACAACCCCTACTACCATATTACTCTGATAGTAGATTCTCTGGCCATTCATCTCAGCCTATAGAATCTCACCCACAAACATATTATTATCCTTATGAAAACTATAATCCTGATTTCTATACTTATTGCGGGGATGATGATAATGATGGTTTTGTACCTCCTCGTAATTCAATGTGGAAATGACTATATTAGCATGTACTTATGAATTATTTTTGCATTTTATTATATTATGCATGTATTTTGATATTTTTCTACCGATGAAGCTTGTATTTATACTTTCACTTTATGTTTTGAGTGCTAGGTGATATGTTTTGAATATGTGATATATGAATTTTGATGTCTATATTTTTTTATGATTTGTCATGATTTTTTCATAATTTTTTTGGCGTTCTATGTAGCGTTTTACGCGTATCGTCCGAGTCCGATCCGAGTCGCCGGAGACCGATCCGTCTCGGTGCCTGCCGAGTCGGCAGTCGAGACCGAGACTTTGAACCATGGTTAGAATAAACCGATTGAGTCTTATACATGCTTAACCTTAGAAATACGCTTAAGTTCTTGAAGTCACATGATGATAGAAACTAGTCGTTACTAGTACTTTCTAATGAATTTTTTATCCTCTGCTTAGATAGCTTTGATAGTTTAATGTTGAATTCTTAATGTTCTTCTTATTCTATACTTGGAAGGCTTTGATAGTTTAATGTTAAATCTTGGTTAGTGATTATCTCAGATAGGATTATTTTCATCTTATATCTCTTGCTTGAATTAAGTGCAACTCCTAAGGTATAACTGTAATGATCCAAAGTGAAGTTTAATCTTGCATAGGTTAGTAAGTTAGTGGTGGCAGATGATTAATAATCTATCTTTTTTGTTTTTAAAATCAAAACCCTAATTCAATCTTTTTATCTCTTTGACTTAACTTAGATTTCTGACTTTTTAGTTTTGACCAAGAATAACACTTAACCTATTTAGTAAAACATATCGAAAAGCTTCCATCGCATCTCTCCCTGAGAATCGACCCGCATATCCCTTTCTATCGCGGATATTTTGTGAAAGATAGAGACACGCCTTCATCCGATAACATCCTTCTAACTCTTAACTTTATCTCTATTTTTTCGGCAATTAAATTTTGGCGCAATTGCCGGGAGGGAACGATATTGTTTTTAATTACTAATTGGTTAATTTTTCTTCTCTGTTTTTGTGTGCCAGGATAGATTTCAAGAATTTGGGAACTGTAAAACATCAGAAGAAGCTTTGTAAGTCTGCATAAGAAAGCAGAGCAAGAGACTCCACAAGTTAGCCGCGCAAACGTGGCAATAGCCACGTTTCTGTGGCTTTGTGGGTGAATCAGTCGCCCTGCTTTTTTGCAAGGTGATTAACTTGAATAAGTAAGCCTTCTGCAACTTGTAGTTTTTCTGTTTAACCTAATCTGTACACTGTTTTTAAATTCAACAATAACTTGTGCTTTTAATTGTTTAAAACACGGTTATATGTTGCATCATAGGGCATTCGTTTAATTCTGTTTCAATTTAAATTACTGTTGAAGAGTGCTCGAGATAAGGTACGTTTGTATTGCATTTAAATTAGGAAACAATTTTGGGTGATTTACAATTGCTTTGAGTATTAATTATTTATTTACTTGCACACTTACACTAATACATCTTAAGGGCAAATCCCATAACAAGATAAGATGGGAAAATCATGAGCCTCTCTTAGCCCACAAACTATCTCCTCACTCATTAACCCAATTTTAATTAAAATCTGATAATGTTGGCCCTAAGGACATCTCTGACTCAATAGGTGATTGACCAAGGGGAAAGTTGTTAGAATTTAACTCTTGTCAAATCGGTATCTAAGGTAGGGGATTGAGAGGCGAAACCTTGAAGGTTGGTGGTATGGTTTAATTAGGCCCGTCCTAAACGGATACCTCCCACCAATCTTGCCACTTACTTGACTGATTAACTTGTGCTCAGATTCTGCAATATATCCCCCGTGGATAGTCTAACTAGTTAGGAGTCGTGTAGATTTAAGGTTTATCCTAACATAAGCTGATTTTTTTCTTTTGTTTTCTTTTGGTTGTTTGTTTTGACATTCCTTGTGTGATATAGATTATAATTATAATTTCTCTAATGCATATAGTAATCCATATTTTACTCCGACCTCTTTTGACTTGGATTACACTAACCCGCATGATATAAGTTTAACCAACCAAACTCTAATCAACCAAGTATGCCGAATTGGGCTTATCTGAATCAACATATGCTCCAACCTCGATATTACCAACAAAATTAAAATAGTTATCTCCACTTTTCATTGAGTAAATGGAGATATAATGCCCCCGAGCAAATTGTCAACCACCTTTCCAACAATCATCTTCATATACCCATTTTCCCGAACAACTAATAGAATAACAAATTTTAGAAGAGCTCGAGCGACAAATTAAAAAGCTAGAAGACACACGAGCAAGAAGAACATACCAACTCAAGATCCTTACTTTAGTTATCAAGTTCCGCCACAATAAGAACATACCAAAGAAAAGAGTATGGAGTCCATGATTCAATTCCAAGTGATCCATTTGATATGATAGAAGTAAGACTTAGGCGACTGAAAAACATGTGTAGGAATGAGAAAACTCTCCCTACCCAATTTTTGACTATTCCCGACACTTCTAGCCATATTGATGAAAACTAAGAATCATGGTATCTTGGAGACTTTGATCAAGATTCAATTTCACCACAAAACTTTGAACTTGATCAATGCCAACCCATTGACAAATTGGCAAGTTTTCATTTAAATGAAATTGAATTTGAAGATGAATGTGACACCGATTCCCAAAGTTGTGATTGAATGTGACACCGATTCCCAAAGTTGTGATTCAGTTTCATTTTTTGAATCTATATTGACTCTGGTATCTTCACCTGATTTAGATCCAATTCTTGAGCCAACACTGATTCCTGTCCCTATAGATTTTGAATATGAACCATTTATTTTGGATAGTCACATTTCATTATTGAGAAATGAATGTGAATGTCAATTCTTTAATTTGGACCAAACTCTTGAACCGAATCTGACTCTTGAACCTAAACTTGATTTTTTTCGAGTCAGTATTGGTTCCCGAACCCATAACTCTTGAGCCCCACATCAACCATTCTTTCAAATCACATTCCATTGTTGGACTTAGGTGTAGACAATTATGACTCCGAGATGATTTTCTAAGATTGGTCAAATCGCGGAGATGATTTTCATGTTAGGATTTTCCATGTTCCTAGTCATAATGGAGATAATACAACTGTAACTAAGAAAGAGGTCATCAAAGGTGGGTTCTTTGAAATTTCATATTATTTAGATTGGGTAGCAATGGTTGCCTCAATCCGACCGCCACCAGAGCCATCACCTTGAGGTAACATTTTGCTTTCCCTTTCTTCTTTTTCATGCATTCTTGCATTTCATTCATACATTGAGGATAATGCATGAGATAGGTGCGGGGAGGGTTCACTAGCATACTAATATAGGTTTTTACTAACAAATCTTTTTTCTTTTAAAAATTTTTTGAGAAAAGAAACAATATTTTGACTTATTTATGTAAGTAATTAAGTTAATTTTAAGGAATAAAAAAACTATAATTAGGATTTCTTAATACTTAGTCAAAATAAGATTATTCGTCTGATTTTTAGGATTAGGAGAAAAAATTGAAAAAGTAATTTAGTCTTGATTTTTTTTACCTTGGTGAAATATGCATTCTTCGTACACTTACGCACTTAGGATTCAAAACAAAGATTCTTGTGACTTAGAAATATATATATATATATATATATATATGAAAAATAAACAAATCTAATTATTGATTAGCTAGGTGCTAAGGCCTATTTACGCGAAAGGTAATTAGGTAAGTTTGAAAAAAAAATAAATATAATATATGCATTAGCACATCTAATAATCAATTAGTTAGGTATTAGGGCCTCAAGAAGTCTTGATACTTACACAAAAGAAAATTAGATGAGCTATACATATTATAAAAAAAAAGAAGTGCTTAAAGGGAAACGAAGTGGTAATACTTCGAATCTTCTTTCCAAAAAAAGAAAAAAAAGAAAGGCATAAGAGTTGGAGTTGAAGAATCTTAGTAAAAAATTCATGATCACAAAGATATATATGACTAGATGAGAAATTCAGTTTGAATCCTTATCTACATTAATTATAAATTTTCTAATAGAAATTAAGTATAGGAATGAATAATCTGATGATCCTAAAACTTATAGATTACTATATTTCTACAAAAACATTTTCAAATATTTTCTCTCTTTCAAAAATGATTTTTCAAAAATACTAACATTTTATTTTTTTTCTTTTTTATGGATTTTGTGGGTGTAATTCGCTGAAAATCCTCGCGATATAAAACTCGTCCTCAAGGAGTAACCTAGAGGTTTAATTGCTTGTTACACGTGCTAAGTGGAATCATGATTCCTACAAAAGTGAGTTAGGTTAGTTTAGTTTTTCTTTTTAATTTTCTCAAGGACGATCAAAAGATAGGTGTGGGGGTGAATTACATCTCAATTTTGCATATTTATTGTCACATTTGCACATTTATTCTTGATCATTTTCTATTTATTTTGCTATCTAACCCTCTTTTTATTTATGATATGTAGATATTTTAAAAAAGAAGAGAAGAGTAGAAGAAGCTTCTAATCTATACAATTATCCTATCTATATTTGAATTTCAAATTAATCAATCTGAGATAAAGATGAAGAGAAGGATAGAAGTGATAATTCCTATCCTAATTCAGAGATAATGGAGAACATCAACTCAAATCAGGTTGCTTGAGCTCCAAGTTAAAGATAAAGAGAGAGAGAGAAGATAGATCTTCACATGGACGGATGAGAAGAAGTCACACACAAAAGCGTGCCCTGACTCCCCATCTTTGCCGCGGCAATGCGGCTTTCCTGTGGCCATTTGTTGGCGGTTGGGTGCAATTGTTCTATTGGAACTCTAATATAAATAGCACCTCAGAGACAGCAGAGGAGGATACTCAGATCTAATCTTGGGATCAAACTTAGGATTTCTCTTTAGTCTCTTCTCTAAATTTCTATCGTAATTTTTAGTTTTAGTTTGAGAGAGATTTGTAAAGAAGGAAGGAACGATTGAACTTTGATGGTGACAGCTCGATAAATAAGGTTCTATTGTTTTTCTTTTCAAGTTCTTTTCGTTGTTTAATTATTTTTTTTACTTGCTTTCGTTATTTTGCTTTCTTTACATGCTTTCTTAGTTTAGTTTAGATCATGTCTAACTAATAGTTTTCATGATTTACTAGTCTTTTCCACCACTACTTCTCATTCTAGTTTAGAATAAACCGATTGAGTTTTATACATGTTTAACCCTAAAAATACGCTTAAGTTCTTGAAGTCACATGATGATAGAACTATTTGAATATTTGCTAGTACTTTTCAATGATTTTTTTATCCTATGCTTAGATAACTTTGATAGTTTAATGTTGAATTCTTAATATTCTTCTTATTCTATGCTTAGAAGGTTTTGATAGTTTAATGTTAGATCTTGATTAGTGATTATTTCAAATAGGATTATTTTCCATCTCATGTCTCTTGCTTGAATTAAATGCAACTCCTAAGGTATAACTGCGATGATCCAAAGTGAAGTTTAATCTTGCATAAGTTAGTAAATTAGTGGTGGTGGATGATTAGTAATTCATCTTTCTTCTTTTAAAATCAAAACCCTAATCCAACTCTATTTTTTTTTTATCTCTTTGACTTAACTTAGATTTCTAACTTTTTATTTTTGACCAAGAAGAACAATTAACCTATTTAGTAAAACATACTAAAAAGCTTCCATCGCATCTCTCCCTGAGGATCGACCTTCATAGCCCTTACTATCGCGGATATATTGCGAAAGACAGAGACACACCTTCATCCAGATAACATCCTTCTGACTTTTAACTTTATCTCTATTTTTTCGGCAATCACTCAATCCCGTGAAGTGCACATTCAGGGTAGCTTTTGGGAAGTTTTGGGATATCTGGTCATTTAAGGGAGCATCGAGGTTGGCCTTGAGTAGATGTCTGCAATTTTGAACATGAAGTCGCCTAATTGTGTGAAGAAGGCCTAAATGCTAAACGAATGTCTTACAACCCTCAATCGGCTCATCAGCCAATTCACGGACAAATGCTTGTCATTCTTCCAAGCCTTGAAGAAGAATGGAGCCGACTTCTCCCAGAACGAGGAATGCGAGACAGTATTCCAAGGATTGAAATGGTATCTGACTTCACCACCCCTGCTGTAAAAGTCTTCCTCGGGAGAGACGCTATATCTCTACCTCGCCGTCTTAGAGTTAGATGTATATCTCTACCTCGCCGTCTCAGAGTCAGCTATTAGCGGAGTTTTTATTCGGGAAAATGAGGGTGTCCGAAAGCTGGTGTGCTATGTCAGCCACTCCATGAACGGTCCACAAACCAGATACCAAAAGCTAGAGAAGCTGGTGCTTATTCTCCTCATTATCTCGAAAAAGCTTAAGCACTACTTCCAAACCTTCCCGATCATAGTCCTTATAGAGCACCCTTGAGAAGTGTTGTGAAAAACCCGAAAGCAACCGGGAGGATATCAAAATGGGCCTCACGGCTGAGATTATATGGAGTTAGGTACAAGTCAAGGACATGAATTAAAGGCCAGGTCTTAGCTAACTTTATTGCTGATTCACCCTGGGACCACAAGTCACGCGATCAACTAGAAAGGTGAATCTTGAATGTGGACGGAGCTTTAAACAGCAAGGGGCAGGCATCGGCATCGTCCCTTCCACCTCAAAAGGATCCATCATCGAACAGTTCTTTACCCTCGGATTCCCTGCGTCAACAACGAAGCCAAGTACGAAGTAGTCCTAACTGGGCTCCGAGCGGCTATCATACTCGGGGGCATAGGGCTTGAAGTTTAGTGACTCCTCACTGGTAGTCAACCAAGTCAGCGGTGAACACATCACAATAGATTCTTAGATGGCGGAATACCTGCAACTCGTTCTCAAATTGAAATCCAAATTCCCCGATGCGACTTCAAGTGGGTCCCCAATCAGAAAACAATTATGCCGACTCACTCGCCAATCTAGGGGCAGCCACAGAGTTTCAATTTAGACGAGAAATACCCGTTGAGCACATTGCCAACTCGAGCGTCCACAACCAACTGGAGAGGTCCTACGCCTCGATACCTCATCAGGGTGGAAAGACCCCATCATCGCCTACCTGAAAGACAGAATACTTCCTGACGATAGGGCAGAGGTATAAAGCTCCAACACTTGGCTACCAGGTACATACTTTTCGGGGACATCCTATACAAGAAATCCTACTCCAATCTCCACTCTGACCCATATTTGAGATGTCTCGGTCCAGACGAAGCTCATAAAGTTATGCAGGAAAGCCACGACGACAATTATGGAAATCATGCGAATGGTCGCTCTCTCGCCCACAAGGTCATCAATTAAGGGTAATATTATCCCAAGATATTCTAGGATGTCAAGGGTTACGTGAAGAAGTGCCCACAATGTAAGAGGTTTGCTCCAGCATCAAATAGATTGAGCACTGATCGCCACACTTTACGCATCTCTTGGCCCTTTATGCAATGGGGGCTGGACGTAGTTGGACCGCTCCCCCAAGCACAACCCCAGTAGCGGTTTTTGCTGGTGGCCATCGATTACTTTACCAAATGGGTCGAGGCAATGCCACTCTCTGAAGTTACCGGACAACAAATTGTCAAGTTCCTTTGATCGAACATAGTGTGCTGCTTCGGGCTCTCCCACGTCATCATCTCCAACAAAGGGATGAACTTTGCTAGTAAGTGGCCAGTTTCTGCCCCAAATATAAGATCACACATCGATTCTCCTCACCCTCTTATCCTCAAGGCCATGACCACGCTGAAATCAGCAACCGTACCATCCTTGACAACCTGTGCAAAAATTTGGATAAAGCTAAAGACAAATGGGCGGAGAAACTCCCTGGAGTATTTTGTGCATACAGGACCACCAAACGTGACCCAACAGGCGAAACCCTGTTCTCGCTGGCATACGTAATAGAAGCGATCATCTCGATCAACATCAGCATGCCGACACTCCGAGTGGAAGGAGTGGCCAAGACCAGAATGACGCCTTACTCCGTTTGATGCTGGATCACTCAGAGGAAAGGCGACAAGAGGCCCAAATCCGCATCGTGGCCTATCAACAGCAAATCCGAGACGCACACCACAAGAAGGTGAAGTCGCGGGAATTCCAAATTTGGACCTGGTCCTGAAGCGCGTGATTCAGAGCACGCGACAGAAGGATCAAAGAAAGTTGGGACCCAAGGGTCTCTACATCATCATCGCTGGGGGCAAAGGGTCTTACATCTTGGCCGATTAGGATGGGAACCAACTCAATAAGTAATGAAACTCTTTTCACTTGAAGTGATATTATGTGTAATGTGATATTCAATGGAAAGATCATTTTCTGCTATAATCGCTTTTTTACGTACCTCTAGTATCTGCCCTAAGCATCGGGTACAGTCTCCACGGTTTTACAGGTTTTCACCCTGACTGTGACTCTTCGGGCAGTCTCTTGACAAATGGAGACTCACCCACATTGATCCCTCATAGCTAGCCTATAATGGGATATACTCTGACGGCGGTCCGAGCAGATCCACGACCTATACGGGTCTTCACCCTGACGGTGACTCTTTAGGGAGTCTTCTGAAAGACGGAGACTCACCCACGTTGATCCCTCGGAGCCAGCCTATAATGGTCTATACTCTGATGGCCGTCCAGAGCTAATCTATAATGGGATATACCGTGATAGCTGCTCGAGCAGATCCACGGTCTATACAGTCTTCACCCTGATGATGACTCTTCGGGGAGTCTCCTAAAAAATGGAGACTTGCCCACGTTAATCCCCGGAGCCAGCCTATAATGGATGTACCCTGATGGCTGCCTGAGAGATCCATGACCTATATGGGTCTTCACCCTGATGGCGACTCTTCGGGGAGTCTCCTAAAAGACGGAGACTTGCCCACATCGATCCCTCAGAACTAGCCTATAATGAGATATATTCTGATGGCCGCCCGAGCAGATCCACAACTTATACGAGTCTTCACACCCTGATGAAGACTCTTCGGGGAGTCTCTTGAAAGATGGAGACTTGCCCACATCAATCCCTCAGACTAATCTATAATGGGATATATCCTGATGGCCGCTCGAGCAGATCCATGGCTTATATGGATCTTCACTTTGACGACGACTCTTCAGGGAGTCTCCTGAAAAATGGAGACTTGCCCCACGTTGATCCCTTAGAGTTAGCCTATAATGGGATATAATGATGGCCGCTCGAGCAGATCCACAGCCTATACGGGTCTTCACTCCGACAATGACTCTTTGAGAAGTCTCCTGAAAGATAGAAGCTTGCCCATGTTGGATTCTCGGAGCCAGCTTATAATGTGATATACCTTGATGGCCTCCTGAGCATGTCAATAGCCTATACGGGTCTTCACCATGAAGGTGACTCTTCATGGAGTCTCCTGAAAGATGGAGGCTTGCTTGCGTGGGATACTCGGAGCAAGCTTGTAATAGGATACACCCTGATGGTCGCCTAGCAGGTCAATAGTTTGTACGGGTCTTCACCCTGATGGCGACCCTTTGGAGAACCTTTTGAAAGATTGAGGCTCGTCCACATTAATCACTCGGAGTTAGCCTACAAGGGGACCTACCCGACGGTCTCCAGAGCGAGTCAACAGTCTACTGTGGATGAACATGACAACACAACTTCAAAGCTGGGAGCTCCCCCAATTCAGGTTAACATTCAGAGGTACCACTGGGGAACGAATCCCATTCAGGAACCATATTTCAAATCATTCCAAACGCAAAATGGCACCCCGAGCAGACGCAACAAGTCAAATCTTAAACAAGACAAGATCTAACCAATACATGTGTTAAAATTTCTTTGCTTTATTATATAATTTTTTCGATTACATTTATCCAAGTACAAGTGTGGAGACATCTAACAAGAGTTATACAAGTACATGTTTCGATTTTGCATGATTGTGTTCTTTTTGAGCGAAAAGCAGTGGTGCTTATTGTCGCGTCCCCAACAACATCCTGGTGATGACTCCTAAGCAAAAAATCCACCAAGGCCGGATGAACTGCGATACCAAGAATTCCCAGGAAGCCACAAATAAGGAAAACTGTGCCCGAACCGTATACTGAAGCCTGCAAGGTGAGGAGGATATTGATGTCAAGGCCGTAATCCCGAAGATGAACTTAGGAGCTGTAATATCCCTAGTTTAAGATACTATATCTTTAATTTTTCTATGTATTTATTAATTTTTTTCTATACTTTTATTTTATTAACTTGATTTATGACTATTATTATTAAATATGGTAAATTATTTTAAGATGGTAAATGCTAATTTGGTTATATATTATTTTCATTATTTCCTATCAGTATTTTAATTACTGTTATTTCTATTACTATCGTTATTATTATTGATTGTCATTATCAATAGTAATTGTAATATTATTATTTCATTAAGATTATTATTACTATTATTATTAATTTTACTATTATTTTTATTATCATTCTTAATGTAGTACAAGTATTATTATTGTCGTTATTCTTATTATTATTAATTTGTATTATTATTAGTTGTTATTATTATTGTGATTGTTATTATTGTAAATAGTTATTAATATTATTATTAATACTATTGTCAATTTTGATTGTTGTTATTGTTAATTACCATTAGTTGTTGTTTATACTAATCTTACTATTATGTATTATTGTTAATAATAATATTATTAAAGTTATTGTTTTATTTTAATTTCATCTCCACCCGTTATCCTTTAGCCCATACCCTATAACCCATTCATCCCTTGGCCCTTGATCGAAGCCCAATAACCCATTAGCCCGTTACCCATTCAAATTCTAATCTTAACTGCCTAATTCAAATCCTATCTAATCAAATCTTTATCCTAACAACCTATCGTAATCCCAACCAACCCTATTCTCATTCCAACCAATCATATCCTCTACCTTCAGTCCATGATCATAACCTTGGCAACGCCATCACCACAGCCTCCTTCCCTTGCCCATATACATCTCCAGCATCACCATCCATCCACCTTCGCCTATGCTCCCGAGCTCTCCCCATATATATGTGAGCTCCGTCCCCATCTCTTCTTCTTTCCCTTGTTTTCTTATTTTCATGTTCTTCACGTATGAGCCCAACACTTTGTACTTACTTGCTCCGAGCTTTACCATCACCGCTGCTACGTGCTTGACATCCTCCATGGCCGCACCTTCCCTCTCGTGGCCTTGCCAGAGCACGCGCAACCGCACCACCACTCCCCGTGACTCTCCTCCACCTCCGGCCATGTCGCATGCCTCGCCTTGTATTTCCAAGCCACCCTTTCTCTTGGCCAGGCTCCCTCCATCGGTGGCACGCACCCTCGGCCGGAAGACCTCCCCCACGACACCTGTAGCGCACCTAGCCTCCTCCTCCCTCTCTGTTGAGCTTTGCCATGGTTATCTCCCCATCCGCAACCCCCTCTCTAGCCATGGTAGCTGCCCGCCTAAGCCCCATTAGCTTGTATCTTGCACTACCCACAGGTACCTCCAACTGAGCCTTTTCTTTAGCGCACCAGCCCAATAACTGGAAACACAACCAAGCGAACCCCCGGGCTTCCCCTCTCCTCCGCCGGCGTGCGCAAACACCTCCACCGGAGCCCCTTGCAGCCTCCAGCGGCTTCCGTCTTCTCCGCGGCCTCCACCGGCACGCTGGAGCCACCCCGTGGCCGATCTCATTTTCCTTGGCCGTGAGCATCCCACTTCTTTCAGTTCCTTCTTTGTTTCTTTCTCTTCATATTTTATTATATATTGGGTATGTTATTTACATGTGTGTGGTTGCATGGGATGGGTATGTATGTATTTGTGTATTGTGATTGGGTGTGTAGCTATATGTAGAATGTGGTGTGTGTAAGTGGATGTGTGCATAGGTAGTGTGTTAGCGTTTAGGTGGATGATAATATGTGTGTGAATTATATTTGTGTATTAATGCGCGCATGGGTGTATTTGCATGAATATGTGCATGAGTGTGATTATAATACGAATGTGGTTGTATACGTATATGTCTATGTGCGTGTGTGTAGAGTGCATGTGCACGTGTGGGTGTTAAGCGTATATTTATGTGTATGTGTGTCTAGGAGTGTTTGGTTTCGTGTTACAATGATTTTAGACTCGTTTGGCGAGATCCGGACCGTTATAGGAGATTTGGATTGGTGTTCACTGCAGACCCGATACGCTGGCGATTCGAAGACCGATCGATGAGATGACCCGGAGATCCGTATCAGTTCGTGCAGTGAAGACCAGATGGCGATTTGGATCCAAAATCGCGTCATTTCATGTGAGTGTTTACTTTTATATTATTGCTATTTACCGTTATAAACGAATATTTTATCTGTTTTCGTTAAGTTACATTTTGTTTAATTATTATCACATTCGGATATTGTGTGTACATGTCTATTACTGTTCATGACCATGCTCACTTCGTTGATATCCGTAATTGTGTGGTAATATTTTGAGATTGGTTTGCATTCGGTAGATTGCCGACTTAATGTTTGGAGTTAGTATTCAGTAGTTGATACTTGGACTATATATACATCGTCATTTATTATGGGATCAATATTTATCACTGAGATTGGAAGTCACTCTTATGTATTTTGATATTATTAGATTGATTGGGCATGCTAATACTTGAATTAGTTGGGAGACTATATTCGAGTAGTGTATGACTTGAATTGTGGATTGGATCAGAGTAGTTTGTATGGTAAGGTTTACGGATATACTGTAGAATAGTAGTAGTCATGGATTATTATATTATGAAGAGTTGGGTATTTCAATGATGATAGATCGAATATATCCCTGGTGTCAATGTATATAGATTCTGTGTTTCTGATTCTGAGACATTATTACTTTATTATTTCATGTGGATTCGTTATCATTTTGGGATTGAAACTATTGGTGATGTAACTTGGACTATTATACCATAGGAGAGTTTAAATTGTGTTATTGGATCAAAAGAAATCTTGATGTTTAATGTATAAGGAATCGATACCTAATTATCGAGAAATTAGAGTTTATAATTTCATGTTTAGCCTTTTATTATTTGATATGGATCTAGTTATGATGTACGTTGATCTGCCTATGGGATTGTTCTTGAGATTGATTGGTTCGGTATTGTGGTTAAAAAGAGTATATTTTATGTAAATTAATTATCAGATATTTATTAGTGATAGTACTGACGAGGATAAGATTTATGGATTTGAGTATACTAATAGAATGAGAGATTTATCGGGTAATTGAAATTATAGATGGATTTTTTAAGAGTAGATCTGTATATGGACTTATTCAGTATTGGAGTTGATCAGGGATTTAGATTCTTTTCTCGAATCTTGATCAATATTTAGAGGAGATTGATGTAGTTGGATTAATAATTGTAATTATTTTTTGGATTTACTCCTGATTATATTATTGAGTGTTGATGATCTTGTTGATGTTGATTATTTGTACGGGAACTTACTTGGATAATGGAGATATAGTTAGATGTAGCTGAATGTTTATGTGGGACTCTGATATATTGGTGACTAGAGGATAAATATACTGATAACATAATGGACTGGAGTAGATTGGTAAGAACGAGATAACATATTATTTATTATTGAGGTGGTAGTTTACAGTATCCGTTACTCTGACATGGACGTGATATGTATGTCCACGATGACTTCGTTGAGATTTTGAGTTGATGGATCGTGTTATTGTTATATCCTAAAGCATATGGATGAGATTGTATATGGACTAGACAGTGCAAGACTATTATTAGTATTACTTCATGTTACTGAAATCACTGGGAAAGTATTGTTAGACCGTAACACTATGTACAATCCTATTGTTCATTGTATATACAGTTATTGATACTGTTTACTGAATCGGTTACTATTCACCGTGTATACGATTACTATTTACTGTTATGTACTGTTACTGTCATTGTATCATCCCAGTATACTAGGTATCATTGAGATTGATTATTTTAATTGAATTAAATAATAATGTAAATGAACAACTTACACTGAGATTGGGAAATTGATAGAGGAGACAACGTCTGTATTTTGGGTAGACCTAGGATACATGTTTCGTAGCCGAGATAGGGTTCCACTGCAGGGTTCTCAGGGATGACTAACATCTCATATTGTTACTATTTTACTGTTTTGTAGTACCAGGCGGTACGACTCGGTTCAGCGTCAGGTATTTAGGCCGTGGTCTCGGGTATGTACGAGACCCACCTAAAGCATAGATAATGTCTCAAACTGATTAGTTTCAATAACATAGGACCTCGATTGACATGTGTAGTAGGCGTAGTATGGGGTTACATTTATTATATATGGCAATTGGTATTCGCTGGCATAATAAATATTAATGAACTGACTATAGTGTACCATGACTTGATTGTACATGTGGTTTTGGTATTGACTATCATTACTGATATATGTATGCTATTTGGACATCTGACTGTGCTCATGACTTGATTGTACACTAGACTCTAGTATGGACTGACTCTATTCACCTAATATTTTGACTGTGATAGACACCTGACCTGATTATACATCTGATTCTATTACTGACTGCCTTTATTACTATCTATTTATGTTTTGCATATTATTTTCAGTCTTATTTCAGCATATATTATAATCATATGCTCACATATTATATGCATGTGCACCTTTCCCTTATTCTTATACATTCACTAGGAGTTCTGACTCCCTGAATTTGCATATCCAGATCTGTAACTATTTATTGCTGATCAAGTATTTGGAGAGGATCACAGACATCTTGAGGAATCTGAAGTTTTCTCTATTTGATTACCGGTACTCTTGCTTAACTTTTATCTTTGTTGATTCTTTATTATCTATATTTATCATTATTAGTTGTCATTCCATTCCTTATTTATATGATATCTTGTATGGACATTTATACATACTGTTGCAGTGTTATTATATGATCATGGTGATTATATAATTTGTTCAGGTTACTTTAAGTTTAGCGTGTATACGTGGGGTATTCTCCTTGCGTATATATGTTGCCGACTGTAACCCCCTGATCTCTAATGTACGTATCACAGTATCAGTACAGGATACAAACCTTTTTGGTAGTCAGATTGAGCCGATTTCAGTTTTTTCAGGATTTTCTGGAATTTTTCTGGATTATTTTGGAAAATTTCCGTAGTCGGTGTCGACCAACACCGATAATCAGCTATCCGATTTTATTTCACAAACGGAGTAGAATTTTGAGAATCTGCTTTCACCTTATATCTTAGAATCATATGCTCTACGTTAGGGTATTTTTGGAGATTTTTCTGAATTTATCAAAAATCGGGTCAAACCGGTGTCGCCGCGGTCCTGACGACATCTTCCAGGATTTTTTATTTGCAAACCAGATAGAATTTCTTCAAACCATTTTCATATTACGTCTTAGGATAATATTCTCTATTTTCTGTAATTTTTGGACACCGTTCAGAGCTGGTCGAATATTGGGCTAATATAAATAATAATAAAATATTAGTTTTTAATTCTCTTTTTTTTATTTTCTTCTCCCTTCTTCCCGAAGCATCCTCCACCGCCTTACACACCGCCTTTTCTCTCTCCCCCTTATTTTAAAACCCCTCTCCTCTCTGTGCAACTCCCTCACGTTCACTCTCTCTCCGTTCCCTGATCGCCGCCGGCCTGGGCGGGCGGAGCCGCCGCCGGCGAGGCAGGGCTGGCCGCCGCCAGCCCTTGCCCCCTCCCTTTCTCTCTCTCTCACTCATTTTCTCTCTCTCCCCTCCTTTCTCCCTCTCTCTCTCCGTGCGCGGGCCCAGCCGCCCCGGCAGCCTGCCGCCGCTGCCGACCGCCGTGGCAGCCTGGCTGCGCGGCCAGGCACAGGGCAGCAGCAGCTGCCCTGTCCCCCTCTTTCCCTGTTCACTCCCTCTCCTCTCTCCCTCTCTCTCTCACTCACCCTCTCTTTGTCTGTAGGGCTGCCGCACCGCCGGCGGCAGGGATCGCCGCCGGCGAGCCCCCGCCGCCGCCGGCCAGCCTTGCTGGCCGGCCTGCTCGCGCAGCAGCAGCAAGAGCTGCTGCTGCTGCTGCTCTGGTATTGGGTTCGGGTGGAACCCGAACCCAATAACCCTATTGGGTTGACTACGGGTTGGTTTGAAACCCGTTAACCCAATAACCCAGTGGGTTTGGGTATTGGATCCAAACCGAACCGCGAGCGACCCAAACCCGCTTCGAAACCCAATAAAGGTAAATTTGCAGAAACCCCCTGTTACTTTTCAGTATTTGCATTTGAAATATTTTTATTTACATATTTAACCATTTTTATTATGATTTAGTATTTGGGCGATATTTGAAGCATCCGGACTCCGATTCGGACGATTCTGAATCCGTTGCGATCGTGGGAAAGAGAGCTACCTTCTCATGGCTAGTTTGTGAGTGTTTTCTTTTTAATTATATTTATTCATGTCTAATAAATGGAGTGATTGCTTTAGTTACTAAATCGTGATTATGGGTAAATCACTAAAATGTTAATAAATAACTTGAAGTCATATTTTGTAATGCATGACAGTGTAGTGAACATAACCGATCAAATAATATTTTCATCTGCTTCACGACTTAAAATACCATATAGGTGATAGATGAAAATGGTAAAATGGTTAGATTACTATTCCACGTGGTTTCGTTACATCTATCATATATCTTGTTACTATGACACTGTCACCGTTACAGACCCACTGAAACACTCGACATAGTGATTGCATGGCAACCTCTGATACACTACACAGGACACCATTATATCCTGTTCATGACCACTGTTCCATGGATACGCAACACTGATATTTCCTGTACTAGTATCACCGCCCTGTTGGCCCAAAGGCCCATCACTCTAGTTTGATGATGATCAACTCATGTAGTTATGTTTACTAATGATCTTGTGTTTAATTAGTGACAGATTTATGATCAAGATCTTAGTAGGTGCATAGCTTCAACAAAGGATTTAAAGTCAAGTTTTTGAGCTAGCATGGTTTGATTCAAGAGCTTGTGCATAAAGACCACATCAAGTACTCAAGAGGAGTCTAGCTCTATGGATCGTGTTTGGACCAAGTCAAGAAGATGAGAAGGCTTCAAGTGAAGACTTCAAGAAGATGAAGACTTGTGTCTAGGTATAAGATTGAGTTTTTAGTAAGATTTTGTTTTAGTTAAAATGTAAAGGATAGAGTAGTTGGTGGATTGCTCAAGTATACATTTACACACATACTCTTGATAGATATGTTTTCATAAAAGATTTTTAGTTTTAGAAAAGAATTTTTACTTTGAAAAAATACTTTGGTTTTTGGAATTTCTTATATACATATCTTTTAACCAAAATCATATTTAGAGCTTAATGTCAAAAACTTAGATATTTCATCTTATTTGTGTAGTGGATCATATCCATACACACTATGCTTTAATGAGTTCAAAATATCTAGTTTTTATTTAAAGAAGTTTTGAAAAAATAAGATTTTAGAAAATACAAGTTTTCAATTGAGCCAATATTTCCATATTACAAAAATAGTCCAAATCTTTTATAACATGCCTTGATTTTGTGCAAGCATGTTTGTTTATCAAAGTATATTGGTAAAACTATTTTTGTAGATTTTTATGTATTTTATGGGATTTTATTTCAATCAAAAAGACCAAGTTTTAAATCCCTTATCAGATTTCTGTTTCAGGCTTCAACCAAGTCGACTAGTCGACCTATCAAGTCGACTAGGGCTGAAGTCGGTCGACCGGCTCGGTCGACCGACGTACACAACGTGCACGCCTTGACCTGGCAGATGGCCAGTCTGCCGACCCAGTCGACCGGAACTGAGAGCAGTGCTCTCTGTTCTTTTGGGTCGACCGGGCGGTCGACCGGAGGCTCCAACGGTCTGATTTTTGACCGTTGGCGGTCGACCGACAGGTCTGACAGACCCCAACGGCTAGTTTTTGACAGCCTATAAATTTGGGGGTTTGGTCATTGTTTTCAACAAGATTTTCAAGTGATTTTTGGGCTAGTTTTTCCAACTCTTTTCAGAGGTTTTCTCCACTTGTATTTGGGCTAAATACTTCCATTCAAAAGGAGAGTTTATCAAGAGTGTATCAAAAGAGACTTTCTTGTGTTTTTCACCATAGATTCAATCCTTATTTTCTCACACAACACTTGAGCTTTCCATTGCTATATCTACCTATAGGGTTTTGTTGTGAGAGTTTTTAATTGGTGATCAAAGTGTTTAGATCACCAAGTGATTGAGATTTTTCCTGCACGCAAAATATGGAATATTAGAGTTAGAACAAAATGTGTAGGGTGCTCAATTCTAATCCGCGGTAGCAGTGGCTATGCGGGTCGTGATCCTCAGGGAGGGAACTGCGATGGAAGCGTTTAAGCAAGTTATCTCTTTTTTATTTATTTTTATTATTTACAATGGTATTTACAATGAAGTGGGAGAAATAAATTGGAAAGAAGTGGAGTTTGTCATCTAATCTAAAGAAATAGAAGAAAGGAAGAAGATTATAAACTAGAAAAATACATACCTACCTCTTCAGTCCCGCTTACCTTTGATCCTTTTGCTACGACTTACTTTGTCTTCGAAGGCATTCAAGCATGGGATATAGGATCTGTTCATCGCCATAAGCCATCAAGGAATCTTCTTCGGCTAAGCAGTCTCGAAGCGATCAGTTCTCACGGTTTGCAAGACATCAAAAAAAATAAACCAAAATAGAAGAACAAGAAGAAACAACAATAGAAGAATAATAAATAAAGGAAACAAACTTCGAATTGATTTTATTAACAATGAAGGAAAAGGTTACTTACATCGATGTCACCTCAATACAAGCTGATCTCCTTCCTCCATGAAAATATCCTCTCCTCTCAGTTACATAAAAAAATTACAAAAGGAAAAAGAAAAACCTAAACTAGCCTAAAAGAAACCCTAACTTTGCACTGGATTCTCTGTTGAATTCTATTCGCCCTCTGTGCTGCATCTGCAGGGGTATTTATAGGTGCAGAAGGAGGTAGAGTCCCGGGACGACTCTACCAAAAAATCTTATCGCCAGAGTCGACTGGATTGCCGCGGAAACGCGGCTTGGGCCGCGTTTCCGCGGCCTGGTAGTAGCAGATGGCCACGCGCTTTAGCGCGTGGCTTCCCCTGGTCCGTCCATCTGAGCGTTGTCTTCTGGAAGTTGCATCCTGGCTCTTTATCTTGGGATTTCGAGATAACTTGGGAAGCAAGTTACCTAGATCTCAAATCTCCCAATATCTTTTTAAACGAATTTCCTTATCTTTGCACTCTCTTCTTTGGCTTTTATCCTCATCCTGCAAGTGTTTAGGGTTGAATAGAAGTCTATCCTTCCCTCTTCTTTGTATTTGCAACTATTGCCCTTGGTATTTGCAATTTTGACATTTAATAATTGTAACTTTTACATTGGGCTTTAAACATGGGCTTTTGGCTTCTTTTGAGGCTTTATTCCTTTATTTTATTTCTCAAGGCCTGCACACAATAAATAATAAAATATTAGTAAATGTGCAGAATTATAGGAATAAATATGAAAATGTGATGGTAAATGTAATGATAAAAATGCACTTTTCACTACCAATCACACCCCCACACTTATCTTTTTGCTCGTCCTCGAGTAAAAATCAAAAAGAAAAAGAAAAACTAAACTAGCTAACTCACTTTCGTAGGAATCACGGTTGCACTTAGCACGTGCAACAAGCCGTTAAACCCCTAGGTTAACCTAGAGGACGAGTGTTGTCTCGTGAGGGTTTTCAGCAGATTATACCCACAAAATCCATAAAAAAGAGAATATTCGAGTTATATTTGAAGAGACTAAGTAGTCTATAAGTTTTTAGGATTATCATTTTTATTCATTCTTAAACTTAGTCTTAATAAAGTGAATTGTTATTTATTTTAGGTAAGGATCAAAATTGAATTTTAGTATAGTCTTATTTTGTTACCAAAAATCATATGCCTCCTTATGAATTTTTACTAGGAATTCCTTAACTTGGACTCTCATGCCTTATTATTATTATTATTATTTTTTTATAACTCATCTAATTTTCTTTTGTGTAAGTATGAAGGCTTCTTGAGGCCCTCATACCTAACTAATTGACTATTAGATGTGTTAATATAATATATAAGTAATTTTTCTTAATTTCCTTAGGCTTTCTAATCCACCCATGTAGCGAACTTAAAGTCGGTGACTCCCAAAGCGGTCGGTTTTAGGGCACCGGGTGAGAAAACACCCCTCGTACTCAAATTCGAGTGAACTAGGCCACAAAACTAAGGATGTTATTTATAAAGTCACCTTTAGACGTGAATACTTATGCTTCTTGAGGCACATGTATCTAGCTTAATCAGTGAATTTTTTTTTTTTAGTATTATTATTTTTTTTTTAAGGCACAAGAGTCTTTGTTTTAGGATCCTAGACGTGTAAGTGAATTAGGTATGCACGTTTCATTAAGGTAAAAATCATGAGTAATTACTTATTCAATTTCTCCTCCTATACCTAAAAATTCAACAATTTATTTATTTTGATCAAGTTTTCAGAAATCCTAATCATGATTTTCCTAATTCTTAAGACTAACTTAGATTTCTTTCAAAAGATAAGTCAAAATATTGTCCTTTTTATATATATATATATATTTTTTAATTAGCAAATTTTTGTTAGTTTCTACCTATGTAAGTATGTTAGTAAAGCCTAAATTTTGATTGAGATTTTCCTGCACACAAAATATAGAATATCAGATTGAGAAGTAAAGGTGTGCGAGGTGCTCAATACTATCCGCTGTAGCAAAGGCTATGCGGGTCGTGATCCTCAGGGAGGGACTAGCGATGGAAGCGTTTAAGCAAGTAATCTCTTTTTTATTTATTTTTATTATTTACAATGGTATTTACAATGAAGTGGGAGAAATAAATTGGAAAGAAGTGGAGTTTGTCATCTAATCTAAAGAAATAGAAGAAAGGAAGAAGATTATAAACTAGAAAAATACATACCTACCTCTTCAGTCCTGCTTACCTTTGATCCTTTTGCTACGACTTACTTTGTCTTCGAAGGCATTCAAGCATGGGATATAGGATCTGTTCATCGCCATAAGCCATCAAGGGCTCTTCTTCGGCTAAGCAGTCTCGAAGCGACCAGTTCTCACGGTTTGCAAGACATCAGAGAAAATAAACCAAAATAGAAGAACAAGAAGAAAACAACAATAGAAGAATAATAAATAAAAAGAAACAAACTTCGAATTGATTTTATTAACAATGAAGGAAAAGGTTACTTACATCGATGTCACCTCAATACAAGCTGATCTCCTTCCTCCATGAAAATATCCTCTCCTCTCAGTTACATAAAAAATTACAAAAGGAAAAAGAAAACCTAAACTAGCCTAAAAGAAACCCTAACTTTGCACTGGATTCTCTGTTGAATTCTGTTCGCCCTCTGTGTTGCATCTGCAGGGGTATTTATAGGTGCAGAAGGAGGTAGAGTCCCGGGACGACTCTACCAAAAAATCTTATCGCCAGAGTCGACTGGATTGCCGCGGAAACGCGGCTTGGGCCGCGTTTCCGCGGCCTGGTAGTAGCAGATGGCCACGCGCTTTGGCGCGTGGCTTCCCCTGGTCCGTCCATCTGAGCGTTGTCTTCTGGAAGTTGCATCCTGCCTCTTTATCTTGGGATTTTGAGATAACTTGGGAAGCAAGTTACCTAGATCTCAAATCTCCCAATATCTTTTTAAACGAATTTCCTTTTCTTTGCACTCTCTTCTTTGGCTTTTATCCTCATCCTACAAGTGTTTAGGGTTGAATAGAAGTCTATCCTTCCCTCTTCTTTGTATTTGCAACTATTGCCCTTGGTATTTGCAATTTTGACATTTAATAATTGTAACTTTTACATTGGGCTTTAAACATGGGCTTTTGGGCTTCTTTTGAGGCTTTATTCCTTTATTTTTATTTCTCAAGGCCTGCATACAATAAATAATAAAATATCAGTAAATGTGCAGAATTATAGGAATAAATATGAAAATGTGATGGTAAATGTAATGATAAAAATGTACTTTTCACTACCAATCACACCCCCACACTTATCTTTTTGCTCGTCCTCGAGTAAAAATCAAAAAGAAAAAGAAAAACTAAACTAGCTAACTCACTTTCGTAGGAATCACGGTTGCACTTAGCACGTGCAACAAGCCGTTAAACCCCTAAGTTAACCTAGAGGACGAGTGTTGTCTCGTGAGGGTTTTCAGCGAATTACACCCACAAAATCCATAAAAAGAGAATATTCGAGTTATATTTGAAGAGACTAAGTAGTCTATAAGTTTTTAGGATTATCATTTTTATTCATTCTTAAACTTAGTCTTAATAAAGTGAATTGTTATTTATTTTAGGTAAGGATCAAAATTGAATTTTAGTATAGTCTTGTTTTGTTACCAAAAATCATATGCATCCTTATGAATTTTTACTAGGAATTCCTTAACTTGGACTCTCATGCCTTATTATTATTATTATTATTTTTATAACTCATCTAATTTTCTTTCGTGTAAGTATGAAGGCTTCTTGAGGCCCTCATACCTAACTAATTGACTATTAGATGTGTTAATATAATATATAAGTAATTTTTCTTAGTTTCCTTAGGCTTTCTAATCCACCCATGTAGCGAACTTAAAGTCGGTGACTCCCAAAGCGGTCGGTTTTAGGGCACCGGGTGAGAAAACACCCCTCGGACTCAAATTCGAGTGAACTAGGCCACAAATTAAGGATGCTTATTTATAAAGTCACCTTTAGGCGTGAATACTTATGCTTCTTGAGGCACATGTATCTAGCTTAATCAGTGAATTTTTTTTAGTATTATTATTATTTTTTAAGGCACAAGAGTCTTTGTTTTAGAATCCTAGATGTGTAAGTGAATTAGGTATGCACGTTTCATTAAGGTAAAAATCAAGACTAATTACTTATTCAATTTCTCCTCCTATACCTAAAAATTCAACAATTTATTTATTTTGATCAAGTTTTCAGAAATCCTAATCATGATTTTCCTAATTCTTAAGACTAACTTAGATTTCTTTCAAAAGATAAGTCAAAATATTGTCCTTTTTATATATATATATATATATTTTAATTAGCAAATTTTTGTTAGTTTCTACCTATGTTAGTATGTTAGTAAAGCCTAAATTTTGATTGAGATTTTCCTGCACACAAAATATAGAATATCAGATTGAGAAGTAAAGGTGTGCGAGGTGCTCAATACTATCCGCTGTAGCAAAGGCTATGCGGGTCGTGATCCTCAGGGAGGGACTAGCGATGGAAGCGTTTAAGCAAGTTATCTCTTTTTTATTTATTTTTATTATTTACAATGGTATTTACAATGAAGTGGGAGAAATAAATTGGAAAGAAGTGGAGTTTGTCATCTAATCTAAAGAAATAGAAGAAAGGAAGAAGATTATAAATTAGAAAAATACATACCTACCTCTTCAGTCCTGCTTACCTTTGATCCTTTTGCTACGACTTACTTTGTCTTCGAAGGCATTCAAGCATGGGATATAGGATCTGTTCATCGCCATAAGCCATCAAGGGCTCTTCTTCGGCTAAGCAGTCTCGAAGCGACCAGTTCTCAAGGTTTGCAAGACATCAGAGAAAATAAACCAAAATAGAAGAACAAGAAGAAAACAACAATAGAAGAATAATAAATAAAAAGAAACAAACTTCGAATTGATTTTATTAACAATGAAGGAAAAGGTTACTTACATCGATGTCACCTCAATACAAGTTGATCTCCTTCCTCCATGAAAATATCCTCTCCTCTCAGTTATATAAAAAAATTACAAAAGGAAAAAGAAAAACCTAAACTAGCCTAAAAGAAACCCTAACTTTGCACTGGATTCTCTGTTGAATTCTGTTCGCCCTCTGTGTTGCATCTGCAGGGGTATTTATAGGTGCAGAAGGAGGTAGAGTCCCGGGACGACTCTACCAAAAAATCTTATCGCCAGAGTCGACTGGATTGCCGCGGAAACGCGGCTTGGGCCGCGTTTCCGCGGCCTGGTAGTAGCAGATGGCCACGCGCTTTGGCGCGTGGCTTCCCCTGGTCCGTCCATCTGAGCGTTGTCTTCTGGAAGTTGTATCCTGGCTCTTTATCTTGGGATTTCGAGATAACTTGGGAAGCAAGTTACCTAGATCTCAAATCTCCCAATATCTCTTTAAACGAATTTTCTTATCTTTGCACTCTCTTCTTTGGCTTTTATCCTCATCCTGCAAGTGTTTAGGGTTGAATAGAAGTCTATCCTTCCCTCTTCTTTGTATTTGCAACTATTGCCCTTGGTATTTGCAATTTTGACATTTAATAATTGTAACTTTTACATTGGGCTTTAAACATGGGCTTTTGGGCTTCTTTTGAGGCTTTATTCCTTTATTTTTATTTCTCAAGGCCTGCACACAATAAATAATAAAATATTAGTAAATGTGCAGAATTATAGGAATAAATATGAAAATGTGATGGTAAATGTAATGATAAAAATGCACTTTTCACTACCAATCACACCCCCACACTTATCTTTTTGCTCGTCCTCGAGTAAAAATCAAAAAGAAAAAGAAAAACTAAACTAGCTAACTCACTTTCGTAGGAATCACGGTTGCACTTAGCACGTGCAACAAGCCGTTAAACCCCTAGGTTAACCTAGAGGACGAGTGTTGTCTCGTGAGGGTTTTCAGCGGATTACACCCACAAAATCCATAAAAAAAAGAATATTCGAGTTATATTTGAAGAGACTAAGTAGTCTATAAGTTTTTAGGATTATCATTTTTATTCATTCTTAAACTTAGTCTTAATAAAGTGAATTGTTATTTATTTTAGGTAAGGATCAAAATTGAATTTTAGTATAGTCTTGTTTTGTTACCAAAAATCATATGCATCCTTATGAATTTTTACTAGGAATTCCTTAACTTGGACTCTCATGCCTTATTATTATTATTTTTTTATAACTTATCTAATTTTCTTTCGTGTAAGTATGAAGGCTTCTTGAGGCCTCATACCTAACTAATTGACTATTAGATGTGTTAATATAATATATAAGTAATTTTTCTTAGTTCCCTTAGGCTTTCTAATCCACCCATGTAGCGAACTTAAAGTCGGTGACTCCCAAAGCGGTCGGTTTTAGGGCACCGGGTGAGAAAACACCCCTCGGACTCAAATTCGAGTGAACTAGGCCACAAAACTAAGGATGCTTATTTATAAAGTCATCTTTAGGCGTGAAAACTTATGCTTCTTGAGGCACATGTATCTAGCTTAATCAGTGAATTTTTTTTAGCATTATTATTATTTTTTTTAAGGCACAAGAGTCTTTGTTTTAGAATCCTAGATGTGTAAGTGAATTAGGTATGCACGTTTCATTAAGGTAAAAATCAAGACTAATTACTTATTCAATTTCTCCTCCTATACCTAAAAATTCAACAATTTATTTATTTTGATCAAGTTTTCAGAAATCCTAATCATGATTTTCCTAATTCTTAAGACTAACTTAGATTTCTTTCAAAAGATAAGTCAAAATATTGTTCTTTTTATATATATATATTTTTTAATTAGCAAATTTTGTTAGTTTCTACCTATGTTAGTATGTTAGTAAAGCCTAAATTTTGATTGAGATTTTCCTGCACACAAAATATAGAATATCAGATTGAGAAGTAAAGGTGTGCGAGGTGCTCAATACTATCCGCTGTAGCAAAGGCTATGCGGGTCGTGATCCTCAGGGAGGGACTAGCTATGGAAGCGTTTAAGCAAGTTATCTCTTTTTTATTTATTTTTATTATTTACAATGGTATTTACAATGATGTGGGAGAAATAAATTGGAAAGTAGTGGAGTTTGTCATCTAATCTAAACAAATAGAAGAAAGGAAGAAGATTATAAACTAGAAAAATACATACCTACCTCTTCAGTCCTGCTTACCTTTGATCCTTTTGCTACGACTTACTTTGTCTTCGAAGGCATTCAAGCATGGGATATAGGATCTGTTCATCGCCATAAGCCATCAAGGGCTCTTCTTCGGCTAAGCAGTCTCGAAGCGTCCAGTTCTCACGGTTTACAAGACATCAGAGAAAATAAACCAAAATAGAAGAACAAGAAGAAAACAACAATAGAAGAATAATAAATAAAAAAAACAAACTTTGAATTGATTTTATTAACAATGAAGGAAAAGGTTACTTACATCGATGTCACCTCAATACAAGCTGATCTCCTTCCTCCATGAAAATATCCTCTCGTCTCAGTTACATAAAAAAATTACAAAAGGAAAAAGAAAAACCTAAACTAGCCTAAAAGAAACCCTAACTTTGCACTGGATTCTCTGTTGAATTCTGTTTGCCCTCTGTGTTGCATCTGCAGGGTATTTATAGGTGCAGAAGGAGGTAGAGTCCCGGGACGACTCTAACAAAAAATCTTATCGCCAGAGTCGACTGGATTGCCGCGGAAACGCGGCTTGGGCCGCGTTTCCGCAGCCTGGTAGTAGCAGATGGCCACGCGCTTTGGCGCGTGGCTTCCCTTGGTCCGTCCATCTGGGCGTTGTCTTTTGGAAGTTGCATCCTGCCTCTTTATCTTGGGATTTCGAGATAACTTGGGAAGCAAGTTACCTAGATCTCAAATCTTCCAATATCTTTTTAAACGAATTTCCTTTTCTTTGCACTCTCTTCTTTGGCTTTTATCCTCATTCTGCAAGTGTTTAGGGTTGAATAGAAGTCTATCCTTCCCTCTTCTTTGTATTTGCAACTATTGCCCTTGGTATTTACAATTTTGACATTTAATAATTGTAACTTTTACATTGGGCTTTAAACATGGGCTTTTGGGCTTCTTTTGAGGCTTTATTTCTTTATTTTTATTTCTCAAGGCCTGCACACAATAAATAATAAAATATTAGTAAATGTGCAGAATTATAGGAATAAATATGAAAATGTGATGGTAAATGTAATGATAAAAATGCACTTTTCACTACCAATCACACCCCTACACTTATCTTTTTGCTCGTCCTCGAGTAAAAATCAAAAAGAAAAAGAAAAACTAAACTAGCTAACTCACTTTCGTAGGAATCACGGTTGCACTTAGCACGTGCAACAAGCCGTTAAACCCCTAGGTTACCCTAGAGGACGAGTGTTGTCTCGTGAGGGTTTTCAGCGGATTACACCCACAAAATCCATAAAAAAGAGAATATTCGAATTATATTTGAAGAGACTAAGTAGTCTATAAGTTTTTAGGATTATCATTTTTATTCATTCTTAAACTTAGTCTTAATAAAGTGAATTGTTATTTATTTTAGGTAAGGATCAAAATTGAATTTTAGTATAGTCTTTTTTCGTTACCAAAAATCATATGCATCTTTATGAATTTTTACTTGGAATTCCTTAACTTGGACTCTCATGCCTTATTATTATTATTTTTTTTATAACTCATCTAATTTTCTTTCGTGTAAGTATGAAGACTTCTTAAGGCCCTCATACCTAAGTAATTGACTATTAGATGTGTTAATATAATATATAAGTAATTTTTCTTAGTTTCCTTAGGCTTTCTAATCCACCCATGTAACGAACTTAAAATCGGTGACTCCCAAACCGGTTGGTTTTAGGGCACCGGGTGAGAAAACACCCCTCGGACTCAAATTCGAGTGAATTAGGCCACAAAACTAAGGATGCTTATTTATAAAGTCACCTTTAGGCGTGAATACTTATGCTTCTTGAGGCACATGTATCTAGCTTAATCAGTGAATTTTTTTTTAGTATTATTATTATTTTTTTTAAGGCACAAGAGTCTTTGTTTTAGAATCCTAGATGTGTAAGTGAATTAGGTATGCACATTTCATTAAGGTAAAAATCAAGACTAATTACTTATTCAATTTCTCCTCCTATACCTAAAAATTCAACAATTTATTTATTTTGACCAAGTTTTCAGAAATCCTAATCATGATTTTCCTAATTCTTAAGACTAACTTAGATTTCTTTCAAAAGATAAGTCAAAATATTATCCTTTTTATATATATATATTTTTTAATTAGCAAATTTTTGTTAGTTTCTACCTATGTTAGTATGTTAGTAAAGCCTACCCCACACTTATCTCATGCATTGTCCTCAATGTATGAATGTATGCATGTATGCATGAAAAAGAAGAAGGGAAGGCAGAAGTTACCTCAAGGTGGTGGTTCCGGTGGTGGTCTAATTGGGCCAAGCGTTGCTACCCAATCAAGATAAAGTAGTATTTGGAGGAACCTACCAGAAATTTCCCTTGTATAACCCACTAAAATGTATGTATGATCTTTTTTTAGCAATTTCACCCCATCAAATTTCCATAATTCATAATTATATTCAGAGTCAATTGTGTCAACCGCCTTGTCCCAAAATGGAGTGTGAAAAGATGGAATGATTGACTTGGACGTCGTAAGTATGGGAACGAATACCGACTCAGGAAAGAAACTTAAATCAAGTAAGGGTTCAGGAGTCGGGCTAGGTTCAGGAAGTGGGTCCAAATCAATAAGCTGAAACTCAAGTCCACAATCAGTTTCCCAAAATGGAATGTGACTCAATGTTGGTGATTCAAGTTCAGGAATGATAGGTGTGGGAATCAAAACTGACTCTAAAAGATTACCTAAGTCGGGTAACAAAACAGGAGTTAATAATGATTCGGGAATTTGAACTTGCTCACAGATTTGAGAATCTAGGTCACATATCTCATTGAGCTCAATATCATAAAAATTAGAACTTGCCAATTTATCCATGGGACTTTCAAAATTGCACAATTGGTCAAGTTCAATATGATCATAAAAAATGGGTGATTCAAATTCATGATGAATTGGCATAGGATCCAGTGTTGACTCGGGAAAAGTAAAATCAGGTGGAGACACCGGAGTCATTATTGAATCAGGAAGTAAAATTGAATCATCAAGTTGGGGATCATGATCATATTCATGCTCAAGTTTTATTTCAGGAAAGGAATAACTTGCCAAACTATCAAAAATTGGAGTTTCAGCAAGTTCACATGGTGGTACTGAACTAGAATCTTGTTGTCCAAAGCAACGTGGCTCGTCGGCTCTAACAGAATAGTTAACCATATTAGAAATGGCCGAACGGTGAGAACGTAAAGATTGAACCATCAAATCTATTTCATGATCACGAGCTAATCTAGCCTGAGTCATGGCTTCAGCATCTTTTCATAGTCGATTGGTGCATCATTTTGTGATTGGACTTGAAAAGAGGAAGTGTAATCGTGATGAAGTTGTGAGTCGGTCAGAATTTGTGATTGTTGCTTGGACTCACGCATCATCATGTCAAAGATTGATGGTAATTGTTGCTTGAACTCATGCATACTCATCATTTACAAGATAGATGGTTTTCTATTCTTAATGGGTGGATCTGAGTATGACTCTTGGGAATATTGTGGACAAGGTGGAGATGGAGGACAAGTTGTTGAAAATTGGACTCGGGGGAAGCGAAACCCCATGAACTCTGTGAAGAGTTGAAAGTAGTATGAAAATTATGGTCATAAGATGGGGGTATGGGTTATAATCATTCGGATAAGACCATTCCGGCACACTAGGTTGGTCAAAATTATGATATGCCGGGTTGGTAATATCCGAAAAAGAAGATGGTGTGTAATATGGATTAAAGTTGGAAAAATTATTATATGCCATATCACACAAACACAAACAAAGAAAAAGAAAACAAACAAATAAGCAAACAAAAAAAGAAAAAAAATTCTATCCTAAGTTAGGGTAGACTTATGACCTAGACGACTCCTAACTGGTTAGACTGTCCACGGGAGGTAGGGTGCAGACTTTGACCACAAGTTAATCAGCCAGGTCAGGGCAAGATTGGTGGGAGGTTTTCCGTCAAAGACGTTCCTTAATTAAATAACCACCAATCTTCGGGCTTTCGGCCCTCAATCCCCTTCCTAGACACTGATTTGGTAGGAGTCAACTTCCAGCACTGTTTCCCCTTAGGATAATCTCCTAATTGAGTCCGAGATGTCCCTAGGGCTAACGTCTACTAAATTTTAATTAGGCTTGGGTTAGTGAGTGCTTGGAATCTGATTTTTGGGCCAAGGAAGGGTGATGAAATCCCCACCTTATCTTGTTAATGGGTTATGCCCTTAGAATAAATTTGTGCAAGTGTACAAAATATGTAAATAAGATTCACTCAAAGCATGAAAATCAACCAAGAGATGAGTCCTATTCTACATGAAATGCGAACGTACCTTGCTCCAGCACTCTTCAACAGTAAACTAAAGGAATTGAAAAGACACGTGCCTAGGATGCAAACGTCTAATCAATTTTTTTATCTTTTCAACAAATATTTTACTGTTGATTAATTAGCAGTATACAGGTTTATCACAGAACAAATTTTAACAGAGAAGAAAATAAATCTTACAATTTGTAGCAACCTGCAGAAAGATCTGTCAGTAATGAACTACTAAGGCCGCGGAAATGCAGCTATTGCCGCGGATCCGCGACACTGTGGTAGGCTCTGATGCTCTGCCTTCGAGGGCAGAGGCACAGAGTTGCTATATGTCCACTTCTACTGTTTCCTGTTCTCCAAACCTGTAAACAGAAAGAATAAAAGAATTAGTTAATAATTATTTTTTTTTAGAGAATACTTACCGTCCCTCCCCGGTAACGGCGCCAAAATTTTGATTGAGATTTTTCCTACATGCAAAATATGGAATATTAGATTTAGAACAAAATGTGCAAGGTGCTCAATTCTAATCCGCGGTAGCAGTGGCTATGCGGGTCGTGATCCTCAGGGAGGGAACTGCGATGGAAGCGTTTAAGCAAGTTATCTCTTTTTTATTTATTTTTATTATTTACAATGGTATTTACAATGAAGTGGGAGAAATAAATTGGAAAGAAGTGGAGTTTGTCATCTAATCTAAAGAAATAGAAGAAAGGAAGAAGATTATAAACTAGAAAAATACATACCTACCTCTTCAGTCCTGCTTACCTTTGATCCTTCTGCTACGACTTACTTTGTCTTCGAAGGCATTCAAGCATGGGATATAGGATCTGTTCATCGCCATAAGCCATCAAGGGCTCTTCTTCGGCTAAGCAGTCTCGAAGCGACCAGTTCTCACGGTTTGCAAGACATCAGAGAAAATAAACCAAAATAGAAGAACAAGAAGAAAACAACAATAGAAGAATAATAAATAAAAAGAAACAAACTTCGAATTGATTTTATTAACAATGAAGGAAAAGTTACTTACATCGATGTCACCTCAATACAAGCTGATCTCCTTCCTCCATGAAAATATCCTCTCCTCTCAGTTACATAAAAAAATTACAAAAGGAAAAAGAAAAACCTAAACTAGCCTAAAAGAAACCCTAACTTTGCACTGGATTCTCTGTTGAATTCTGTTCGCCCTTTGTGTTGCATCTGCAGGGTATTTATAGGTGCAGAAGAAGGTAGAGTCACGGGACGACTCTACCAAAAAATCTTATCGCCAGAGTCGACTGGATTGCCGCGGAAACGTGGCTTGGGCCGCGTTTCCGCGGCTGGTAGTAGTAGATGGCCACGCGCTTTGGCGCGTGGCTTCCCCTGGTCCGTCCATCTGGGCGTTGTCTTCTGAAAGTTGCATCCTGGTTCTTTATCTTGGGATTTCGAGATAACTTGGGAAGCAAGTTACCTAGATCTCAAATCTCCCAATATCATTTTAAACGAATTTTCTTATCTTTGCACTCTCTTCTTTGGCTTTTATCCTCATCCTGCAAGTGTTTAGGGTTGAATAGAAGTCTATCCTTCCCTCTTCTTTGTATTTGCAACTATTGCCCTTGGTATTTGCAAATTTGACATTTAATAATTGCAACTTTTACATTGGGCTTTAAACATGGGCTTTTGGGTTTCTTTTGAGGCTTTATTCCTTTATTTTTATTTCTCAAGGCCTGCACACAATAAATAATAAAATATTAGTAAATGTGCAGAATTATAGGAATAAATATGAAAATGTGATGGTAAATGTAATGATAAAAATGCACTTTTCACTACCAATCACCAAGATTTCATCTTTGTTCTTTTAGAAGGCGGACGTGTGTGTTCGCATTGTTTCGGGTCCTAGTGTGGACTCGGTTGTTTCGGGTTCGGGGTGCGAACTCTTTGTTTGAGGTGCGGCCTCGGCGAGCCGGTGGGCTTGCGTGTGTACGAACTAGGGAGTCCGAGAGTTGTAGGAGTTACGGCACCGGGTGATCCATTGGGATCGATTATAGTGGAAATCCTTCGTGTGTCGAAGGCGGGGATGTAGAGCAAGGGTGCTCGAACCTCGAAACAAATCCCTTGTGTTTGCGATTGCTCACTCTCTCTCTCTTTGTCTTTATATCTTGCATACTTTTATTGTCTATCTTCATATGCTTGATATATTCATTTGTGCTCATTGATATACTTGCTTGGGTTTGTTTGCTAACACTTGTATTCAACCAAGAGAGCCAACGCGGCACCTCAACCCATTCAAGGGGAATCTAGAGGAGTTTGTTCAGAGCCCTTCACGGGGAATTCGGCAACACTCTTGTGTTATACGTGGTGTTTAGTTTAAATAGTTTAGTTTAGGTCATAATTATTTTAGCTTCCGCATTATTTGGCATTAAGTGACCATTAGATTAGCCATCACCTATTCACCCCCCCTCTAGGTGAACCTTCAATTGGTATCAGAGCTTGATACTCTGATTTGGGTCAACAACCTTGAGTTAAAGATCCTCATTTTTAGGCTAATCACTTTATTTGTACACACACCATGGACTTCATGTCACCACCCATGTTTGACATTCTTAACATCCATATATGGAAGGTTAAGATGTCTATGTACCTCAAGGCCCTAGGCATTCATGTTTATCTTGCTACCACTAATGATTCATATGTTAATAATAGCAAGTACATTGAGGCTAATGCAAAAGCCCTTAATGCTTTAAAGTCTACCCTAGATGATGTTTATTTATCTAGAGTTTCTAACTTTGATTCAGCTTTTGTAGTATGGAATACCCTCACCTCCCTCGACGAAAAGGATCTATATTATGCGGGGAGCGATTCGGATGTTGGAAGCGACACCTCCAACAAGTGCTATATGATCCAAGGGATAACCCCCTTGAGGTAACTACCGAATCCGAGGTAGATGAAAATGACATGTCATATGAAGAGCTCTCTACATTTTGTCAATTATTGCTTAATAAATATGACATGATTAAAAATGATAATAAAAATTTGAAAAAGAAGTTGGATTGCATGCATATAGAAAATGATTCATTAGAACTAATATTGCATGTTTAGAAAAAGAAAATAAAGATTTGAAAAATGAGAATGTTTCCTTGCTTTCAAAATTGAATGATCTTTGTGAAGGAAACACTACTTTGAAAAATGAAATTATTTTGGTGAAAAAACAAAAAGAAATTATTTTACAAGAAAATAACTCTTTAAAAAGAAAATTGTTGAAAATGAAAAAGAAAATGTTTTTCAAAAGAAAAGGAAAAATGATTCTTTATCTCACCATGCTTTACATGCCACCACTAGTGAGATTAATATTTTGAAAAATAAAATGGATTGTTTGAGTTCAACCTTGAACTCTTGTGCATTTAATCATTCTAGGTTGGAGTCAATGTTTTCAAAGAAACAAACTCCACACATTCATGCACATCATCCTCATGCATATGCTTATGTTGCACGTCATGATCACACCCACACACATAAGCATCCTAAGGTGTACACATGTACACATTGTGGCCGCAAAGGCCATCTAGCAAAATTTTGTTTTGACAAGTTGCATTCTTTAAATTTTGCTAATAAAAATGTTTGGGTGCCTTACAAAGCTAACCCCAAGGACCTAAAAGAAAATGGGTATCAAAACCCCCACCGTGTGTTTTTGATGTAGGTGAGGGCTCTCACAAAACGTGAGAGGAATGGTGCCTTGATGGTGGATGCAAATGGATATGATGGACACACTTATTGATGCATCGCTATCAAGGAGGTTTTGGTGGACAACCACCATGATTGGAGCTTTGGAGTTGGTAACAATCTCTAAACTCCCATTTTATTTATGTTCATGCTTGTTCATTTATGATATTTTTAGCATGATCATGTTTTATTTGTTTTTGTTTTCATGTGGTAATAACATGCTTAGATGTAGTTATTATTAAAACTTGAATTTATACATGTACAAATAGTGAGCAACAAATTGACTTATATATGTTTGCACTTCATGCTCATTTGTACTCACTATATGCACATGTATAGCCTAATTTTGATGATTCTCTCATTAATACATGCTTTGCAAATTTTATGATTTTACTTCATGTATATGTATTTTAATTCAAATCTAATAAATATACATGTATACCCGTGAGTCTCTTGCCTTCATGCAAATACATTTGATAGACTCTTTTATGTTTGGGATATGTATGTGTATTGTTAGTTTTGGATAAATCATACATATACCATGAAGATTAGTGTTTTAATGAAAAATGATTTTATTATTAAAATGTGACTTATGATCTTTTTGAGCTTCCATGTCTATTTTTATGAAAATGCTATTTACATGACTTTTGAACACTCACACTTTATTTTTTTTGTCATGACTTTGATTCATGAACATATTTTTGAGCTTCATAGATCGAGTGTCAATTCTTGTATTTGGTATGATTCATGAAATACATATGCTTTGATTTCATGTTTTTGAAGGATCTTTAACTAGTTATTGTTTTTCATTTGGTAGTGATTTTCATGCTAAAATATTTTCAAATCTATTTTTGAAAACTCTACCCTCAATGGGAGGTTGGATGGGAGATCATGTTCATGTATGCCTTATATTGAAAATCATTTAAAACTTGAACCATGATTGGGTGGTAGTTATGAGTTATATACTGATTTACATTGTCATTTTCAATTGGTATCATTGGATTCTTTCAATTGGTATCTAAATTGATAATTTTTGTATATACTCATATTTTGTTTTCTTATATATGTATGTATCAATTTCAATGGCATATTTTTTTTTATACATATATATATGATTTTCATGTGCTTAACTTACAATTGGTTCACAATTTTTAAAAAGCACAAAGTTTATGATGAAAAATAAAATTTTTTGATCATTATGTTTACTATTGGTATCAATATATTTCAACTTCATATTTGTTAAATTTCAATTGGTATCAATATGATTTACAATAATGATTATTTTCAATTTGGTATCTTAAAATTTGTTTGTTTTACTAAAGCTCTGATACCTTTAAAAATTTTGTTTAAGAAAAAAATTTAAAAAAAAACATTTTTTGAGTTGTATTGCCTATATGAAAGGAGAGCTTAACATCTCTTCTACATATAGATTCATGTTGAGTGTATTGTGTATTGAAGAGCTTGACAATCTCTTCTTTATGTGGTACACGTGTGTAGGGGGAGCTTCACATCTCCTCTTATACATTACATAATATGTGTTATGTGAATTGGGGCTTGTCATCCCTTCTTCATGTAATGCATATGTGTAGGGAAGCTAACTTAACGTCTTCCTCTTCATGAATGTATATCGCATATACCTTTTATTGATATGTTTGACCCCTTATTGATCTCTTTGTTTATGACAAAAAGGGGAGAAAGATTTGATGATTTTGTTTTGTTTTACCTTAAACCCTTTGTTGATGATTGACAAAAAGGGGGAGAGGTATTTGCTATATATGCATGTTTTTTATTAAATGATTTATGTTTATACAAATATGTTTTGTTTTGCAAATAGGAGAAAAGAATTTGATTTTGTTTTATCTCCTTGATTTGCATACATGTCATGTGCTTCATTTCCAATTATATTGTTTATTTGTTATGCATGAGTTAAGGGGGAGCTTCTTTGGAGCTTTACTTTAATCCATGCATATATAACTTCATGAGTTTTGTCATCATCAAAAAAGGGGAGATTGTTGGCCCAAAGGCCCATCACTCTAGTTTTGATGATGATCAACTCATGTATGTTTACTAATGATCTTGTGTTTAATTAGTGACAGATTTATGATCAAGATCTTAGTAGGTGCATAGCTTCAACAAAGGATTTAAAGTCAAGTTTTGGAGCTAGCACGGTTTGATTCAAGAGCTTGTGCATAAAGATCACATCAAGTGCTCAAGAGGAGTCTAGCTCTATGGATCGTGTGTGGACCAAGTCAAGAAGATGAGAAGGTTTCAAGTGAAGACTTCAAGAAGATGAAGACTTGTGTCTAGGTATAAGATTTAGTTTTTAGTAAGATTTGTTTTAGTTAAAATGTAAAGGATAGAGTAGTTGGTGGATTGCTCAAGTATACATTTACACACACACACTCTTGATAGATATGTTTTCATAAAAGATTTTTTGTTTTAGAAAAGAATTTTTACTTTGGAAAATACTTTGGTTTTTGGAATTTCTTATATACATATCTTTAACCAAAATCATATTTAGAGCTTAATGTCAAAAACTTAGATATTTCATCTTATTTGTGTAGTGGATCATATCCATACGCACTATGCTTTAATGAGTTCAAAATATCTAGTTTTTATTTAAAGAAGTTTTGGAAAAACAAGATTTTGAAAAATACAAGTTTTCAATTGAGCCAATATTTCCATATTACAAAAATAGTCCAAATCATTTATAACATGCCTTGATTTTGTGCAAGCATGTTTGTTTATCAAAGTATATTGGTAAAATTATTTTTGTAGATTTTCATGTATTTTATGGATTTTATTTCAATCAAAAAGACCAAGTTTTAAATCCCTTATTAGATTTCTGTTTCAGGCTTCAGCCAAGTCGACTAGTTGACCTATCAAGCCGACTAGGGCTGAAGTCGGTCGACCGGCTCGGTCGACCGACGTGCACAACGTGCACGCCTTGACCTGGCAGATGGCCGGTCTGCCGACCCAATCGACCGGAACTGAGAGCAGTGCTCTCTGTTCTTTTGGGTCGACCGGGCGGTCGACCGGAGGCTCTAACGGTCTGATTTTTGACCGTTGGCGGTCGACCGGGCGGTCAACCAACAGGTCTGACAGACCCCAACGGCTAGTTTTTGATAGCCTATAAATTTGGGGTTTGGTCATTATTTTCAACAAGATTTTCAAGTGGTTTTGGGCTAGTTTTTCCAACTCTTTTCAGAGGTTTTCTCCACTTGTATTTGGGCTAAATACTTCCATTCAAAAGGAGAGTTTATCAAGAGTGTATCAAAAGAGACTTTCTTGTGTTTTCCACCATAGATTCAATCTTTGTTTTCTCACACAACACTTGAGATTTCCATTGCTATATCTACCTATAGGGTTTTGTTGTGAGAGTTTTTAATTGGTGATCAAAGTGTTTAGATCACCAAGATTTCATCTTTGTTCTTTGAGAAGGCGGACGTGTGTGTTCGCATTGTTTCGGGTCCTAGTGTGGACTCGGTTGTTTCGGGTTCGGGTGCGAACTCTTTGTTTGAGGTGCGGCCTCGGCGAGCCGGTGGGCTTGCGTGTGTACGGACTAGGGAGTCCGAGAGTTGTAGGTGTTGCGGCACCGGGTGATCCATTGAGATCGATTATAGTGGAAATCCTTCGTGTGTCGAAGGCGGGGATGTAGAGCAAGGGTGCTCGAACCTCGAAACAAATCCCTTGTGTTTGCGATTGCTCACTCTCTCTCTCTCTCTCTCTGTCTTTATATCTTGCATACTTTTTATAATATCCCTAATCTAAACTACTGTATTTTTATTTTTCTAAAGTATTTATTTTATCTTACTGGTGATTTATTATATTTGTCACTACTTATTTTAGTAGTAGTTATTATTAATATTGATGATTAACATTATTAGTGTTTCTATTATTATTGTAATTAAGTATTGCTAGTGTTAATGGTATTGGTATTATTTATTATTATTATTTTGATATTAGTATTCATGTTGGTACTAATCATTGTTGATGTGTTCTCTTTATTTAGCCTCTTATTCCTTTACCCATTATCTTGAGTTTACCCATTATCCATTATACACCTATACCCACTTACTATTTGGATCCTATTACCCTCAACTCATTAGCCCAATAACACAAACCCATTCCTAATCCAACCCGTTAACCCATACCCAAACTCAACCCATTATCCAATCTAATCCCAATAACCAAATCACAAATCCTAACTAACCCCCCTAAATCTCCACCAAATCCTAAACCTAAACTAATCCATCTCCATCTCCCAACTCCATTGCCGCACTCCTCCATCCACAGCAAGGCCGGCGCATCCCCACAGCCAGAGAGCGCACAGCCAGATCTGTCCCCTCCAGATCCGCCCTGCTCCTCCTCTCCAGGCCGCCCCACCACCAGCGCAGCAGCCCCCCTCCTTTCCCTGGCAGCTGGGCGCAGACAACAGCAACAAGCAACAGGCGCAGCCAGGCCGGCCCTCTCTCGTGCGCAGCAACCCCATGCCGTGCACCACGTCACGCAGCAACAGATCAGCAGCCCTCCCTCCTTTGCAGATCAGCACACGGCACCCGAGCAGCACCCACCTGCCGCCGCCTCTTTCCCTTGGTGACAACCAGCAACCTCAACAGCACCCAGACGCTCCCAGATCCAACGAGCAGCTGGAGCCCCTCTTGGCCGAGCGGCGAGTTCTCCTGATCCACGCCAGGCCGTCATCGGAGACCGGTACGGTGGCCTTCTCCAGCACCCTGGCCACCCTCCCCTGCAGTCCAACAGCGAGGAACAGCACCACAGCAGCCGTAACGGCGACACGCCCGGCAACGATCAGATTTCCCGATGTGAGTGTTTTCTCCTCCTTTCGATTCTTTTTATTATGTGTACTTGATTCTATTTATGATTCCATGTGTACCTATATTAGCGTAGAGATTGTGTATATTGATGTGAGAGAGAGAGAGATGCATATATGTGTTTAATAGCTTGGGAGACCAGATTTAGTATGCCTCTAATATCTGTTCTGGCAGAGGTATTAGTCGACTAATATTTGTTATTAGTCGACTAACACCTCTGTTAGTCGACTAACCCCAGAACCCTAGTCGACTAGTGTAGCTTCCAGGAACCATTGATTCTCTGTATTTCCACTGTTAGTCGACTTGATACATATAGTAGTCGACTAGCATTGGTGTAGTCGACTTACCCTCTTGCTATAGTCGACTAATAATGTGACCTGGAGCTGTGTAGCTCTCTGTATCTCTGTTAGTCGACTAGCCTTACCTGTGTAGTCGACTTGCCTTGCCCCTAGTCAACTTGGACCACCTTTATAGTCGACTAACTCTCCCTCTAGTCGACTACTAACTTTCTTTAGTCGACTAATATTGGCCTGTCAGTTTTGTGTAGTTTCCTTTATTGGATGTAGACCTTACCCATGGGTTATGTAATGGATATAGATGGATGTATATGATTCCAAGAGATAGATATTGGTGGTAATGACTTATCATAATAGATCTTATATGCATGTATTGGATATGTTGCCGAGTGTTGGAATATTATGATTGACCTTAATAGAAGTGGGAATTGGTGAAGGCTTGGGATCAGAGTTGATTGATAGAGTGAGAGGGTTAAGTACTGATTATTGATATATTGGAACGACAGTTTAATGTGTCAGATTACTCGATGTGTATTGATACTTGATGATCAAGTAACTATTGGAAATATGAGTTGGATGTAATGACTTTGGATTATTAAAAGCTAGAGTTCGTCGATGTACCAATTGATTATATTATTTGAATATGGATGAATTGTTAGTATTGACTTATAAGTAAACTATTCTAGATTGCAGTTCTTGGAAGATGTTTCCTATTTAGATATGACTGTGGGGTGGGTTGACTTATTTGGTCTCGAGGACATACTACGTGGTACATGTTAGTTTTTGATTACTTCAGTTAATAGAGATTGAGTTATTATGATGGTGATTACTGTATCGGATACTTAGACTTGGATTCAATGTTTGATGTTCGTAGTGATTGTTATTGAGACTATGAGTCGATAGATCAGTTCTGATATCTTTTCAGTAGGGATGGATGAGATTAGGATCAGTTTTAGTTGAGACTGTCTATTGAGCAGTATCAGGACTGTTACTGTATAATTCATGTTACTGAAAGTTACTGGGAAAAGATTGTTTGACCGTAACACCCTGTACAGTTCTATTGTTCATCGTATACACGGTTACTGTTACTGTTCACCGTTACTGATATTGTCCACCGTGTATACGATTACTGATTGACTGTTACTGTACTGTTATCGTTACTGTCACCGCATCGTCCCAGTATTATAAGTAACATGGGTACTGATTGTTTTACTGAATTAAATAATAATGAAAATTGAACAACTTACACCGGGATTGGGGAAATTGATGGAGGAGACAGCGTCTGTATTTTGGGTGGACCTAGGATACAGGTTGCGCAGCCGAGATACGGTTCCACTGCAGGGTTCTGGGGATGACTGACATCCCGTATTATTCATATTGTCATTGTTATTGACACATTGTTATTGTTATTGCTATTGACTACCTAGCGGTAGGACCTAGTTCAGCGCCAGGTGATTGGGCCGTGGTTCCGGGTATGTACGGAACCCACCTGAAGTATGGACAATGTCTCTTCTATTAATTTCAATAACTTAGGACCCTAATTGACACGTGTAGTAGGCGTAGTATGGGATGCGTCTATTACAGGTGGCAATTGGTGTTCGCTGACATAATAAATAACCAACTGAAATCTCACATTAACATTGTAGACTGAACTTGATATACTGACTGATTGTAAACATCTAATAATACCAATGAACTGACTGTACACCTGACACCCGATTGGACATCTGATTTTGTATTGATTGGCTTTGTTATTTTCTATCCATATTTCATATAACTTCTGTTTTATTCCATCATATGTATTTCCTAGTTTGCTCACATTTATATTCGCATGTATTTCCCTTTTTCTCTTATACATTCACTAGGAGTTCTGACTCCCTGGATTTGCATATCCAGATCCAGGGCTATTTATTGTTGATCAGGTATTTGGAGAGGATTATATTTACCTTGAGGAGCTGGAGTCTCTCCCTTTTGATTATCGGTATTCCTACTCTTCTATTCATATATCGCATCCTGTCACATTCCTTATTCTTACTCATATGCTATCGTTGTGTTAGACTTTATATGTATTATTGCAGTGATTTTGATTTATGGTAGAGATTTATAACTTGTTCAGGTTACCCTTAGGCTTAGCGTGTATACGTTGGGTATTTTCCTCGCGTATATACGTCGCCGACTCTCGTCGCGACTCCTTCTCAACGTATTTTGGAAAGCGGGGCGTGACAGGGTTTTTTTGGTATCAGAGCCAGGTTTCGACATAAATGGACTTGATTCTTACCAGTAACTTGAACGAGTTATAACTACACTACAATTTACATATAGGATTCACACGATGATATTGAGTTCACTTGAAATTGACTGTCCTCTCTTTGAAAATCCATCTCTTTGATCTTCGATATCTCTGATTGCATCTCTTCTTTGAGAGTAATCTTGATTCCTATTCTTCTTATTTTATTTTCTGATCTTGTCTCTTGGAATTGGTCACTCCATATTGAAGCTGGTAGCAGAGATCAGAGCGCGCAGCGGAACCGTGGTGTTCCAGCGAAGCGACGTGGAAGCTTGTTTGTTTTTCTTGATTCTGATTTTCTAGCATTCCCTACCTTATCGAAATTTCGAGGACGAAATTATTATTTAGGTGGGTAGAATGTAATATCCCTAATCTAAACTACTGTATTTTTATTTTTCTAAAGTATTTATTTTATCTTACTGGTGATTTATTATTTTTGTCACTACTTATTTTAGTAGTAGTTATTATTAATATTGATGATTAACATTATTAGTGTTTCTATTATTATTGTAATTAAGTATTGCTAGTGTTAATGGTATTGGTATTATTTATTATTATTATTTTGATATTAGTATTTATGTTGGTACTAATCATTGTTGATGTGTTCTCTTTATTTAGCCTCTTATTCCTTTACCCATTATCTTGAGTTTACCCATTATCCATTATACCACCTATACCCACTTACTATTTGGATCCTATTACCCTCAACTCATTAGCCCAATAACACAAACTCATTCCTAATCCAACCCGTTAACCCATACCCAAACTCAACCCATTATCCAATCTAATCCCCATAACCAAATCACAAATCCTAACTAACCCCCCTAAATCTCCACCAAATCCTAAACCTAAACTAATCCATCTCCATCTCCCAACTCCATTGCCGCACTCCTCTATCCACAGCAAGGCCGGCGCATCCCCACAGCCAGAGCGCGCACAGCCAGATCTGTCCCCTCCAGATCCGCCCTGCTCCTCCTCTCCAGGCCGCCCCACCACCAGCGCAGCAGCCCCCCTCCTTTCCCTGGCAGCTGGGCGTAGACAACAGCAGCAAGCAACATGCGTAGCCAGGCCGGCCCTCTCTCGTGCGCAGCGACCCCATGCCGTGCACCTCGTCACGCAGCAACAGATCAGCAGCCCTCCCTCCTTTGCAGATCAGCACACGGCACCCGAGCAGCACCCACCTGCAGCCGCCTCTTTCCCTTGGTGACAACCAGCAACCTCAACAGCACCCAGATGCGCCCAGATCCAACGAGCAGCTGGAGCCCCTCTTGGCCGAGCATGGAGTTCTCCTGATCCACGCCAGGCCGTCGTCGGAGACCGGCACGGTGGCCTTCTCCAGCACCTTGGCCACCCTCCCCTGCAGTCCAACAGCGAGAAACAGCACCACAGCAACCGTAACGGCGACACGCCCGGCAACGATCAGATTTCCGGATGTGAGTGTTTTCTCCTCCTTTCGATTCTTTTTATTATGTGTACTTGATTCTATTATGATTCCATGTGTACCTATATTAGTGTAGAGATTGTGTATATTGATGTGTGTGAGAGAGAGATGCATATAGTGTTTAATAGCTTGGGAGACCAGATTTAGTATGCCTCTAATATCTGTTCTGGCAGATGTATTAGTCGACTAATATCTGTTATTAGTCGACTAACACCTCTGTTAGTCGACTAACCCCAGAACCCTAGTCGACTAGTGTAGCTTTCAGGAACCATTGATTCTCTGTATTTCCACTGTTAATCGACTTGATACATATAGTAGTCGACTAGCAGTTGGTGTAGTCGACTTACCCTCTTGCTATAGTCGACTAATAATGTGACCTGGAGCTGTGTAGCTCTCTGTATCTCTGTTAGTCGACTAGCCTTACCTGTGTAGTCGACTTGCCTTGCCCCTAGTCGACTTGGACCACCTTTATAGTCGACTAACTCTCCCTCTAGTCGACTACTCACTTTCTTTAGTCGACTAATATTGGCCTGTCAGTTTTGTGTAGTTTCCTTTATTGGATGTAGACCTTACCCATGGGTTAGTAATGGATATAGATGGATGTATATGATTCCAAGAGATAGATATTGGTGGTAATGACTTAGCATAATAGATCTTATATGCATGTATTGGATATGTTGCCGAGTGTTGGAATATTATGATTGACCTTAATAGAAGTGGGAATTGGTGAAGGCTTGGGGATCAGAGTTGATTGATAGAGTGAGAGGGTTAAGTACTGATTATTGATATATTGAAACGACAGTTTAATTTGTCAGATTACTCGATGTGTATTGATACTTGATGATCAAGTAACTATTGGAAATATGAGTTGGATGTAATGACTTTGGATTATTAAAAGCTAGAGTTCGTCGATGTACAAATTGATTATATTATTTGAATATGGATGAATTGTTAGTATTGACTTATAAGTAAACTATTCTAGATTGCAGTTCTTGGAAGATGTTTCCTATTTAGATATGACTGTGGGGTGGGTTGACTTATTTGGTCTCGAGGACATACTACGTGGTTCAGGTTAGTTTTTGATTACTTCAGTTAATAGAGATTGAGTTATTATGATGGTGATTACTGTATCGGATACTTAGACTTGGATTTAATGTTTGATGTTCGTAGTGATTGTTATTGAGACTATGAGTCGATAGATCAGTTCTGATATCTTTTCAGTAGGGATGGATGAGATTAGGATCAGTTTTAGTTGAGACTGTCTATTGAGCAGTATCAGGACTGTTACTGTATAATTCATGTTACTAAAAGTTACTGGGAAAAGATTGTTTGACCGTAACACCCTGTACAGTTCTATTGTTCATCGTATACACGGTTACTGTTACTGTTCACCGTTACTGATATTGTCCACCGTGTATACGATTACTGATTGACTGTTACTGTACTGTTATCGTTACTGTCACTGCATCGTCCCAGTATTATAAGTAACATGGGTACTGATTGTTTTACTGAATTAAATAATAATGAAAATTGAGCAACTTACACCGGGATTGGAGAAATTGATGGAGGAGACAGCGTCTGTATTTTGGGTGGACCTAGGATACAGGTTGCGCAGCCGAGATACGGTTCCACTGCAGGGTTCTGGGGGATGACTGACATCCCGTATTGTTCATATTGTCATTGTTATTGACACATTGTTATTGTTATTGCTATTGACTACCTAGCGGTAGGACCTGGTTCAGCGCCAGGTGATTGGGCCGTGGTTCCGGGTATGTACGGAACCCACCTGAAGTATGGACAATGTCTCTTCTATTAATTTCAATAACTTAGGACCCTAATTGACACGTGTAGTAGGCGTAGTATGGGATGCGTCTATTACAGGTGGCAATTAGTGTTCGCTGACATAATAAATAACCAACTGAAATCTCACATTAACATTGTAGACTGAACTTGATATACTGACTGATTGTAAACATCTAATAATACCAATGAACTGACTGTACACCTGACAACCGATTGGACATCTGATTTTGTATTGATTGGCTTTGTTATTTTCTATCCATATTTCATATATTACTTCTGTTTTATTCCATCATATGTATTTCCTAGTTTGCTCACATTTATATTCGCATGTATTTCCCTTTTTCTCTTATACATTCACTAGGAGTTCTGACTCCCTGGATTTGCATATCCAGATCCAGGGCTATTTATTGTTGATCAGGTATTTGGAGAGGATTATATTTACCTTGAGGAGCTGGAGTCTCTCCCTTTTGATTATCGGTATTCCTACTCTTCTATTCATATATCGCATCCTGTCACATTCCTTATTCTTACTTATATGCTATCGTTGTGTTAGACTTTATATGTATTATTGCAGTGACTTTGATTTATGGTAGAGATTTATAACTTATTCAGGTTACTCTTAAGCTTAGCGTGTATACGTTGGGTATTTTCCTCGCGTATATACGTCGCCGACTCTCGTCGCGACTCTGTCTCCACGTATTTTGGAAAGCGGGGCATGACACTTTTATTGTCAATCTTCATATGCGTGATATATTCATTTGTGCTCATTGATATACTTGCTTGGGTTTGTTTGCTAACACTTGTATTCAACTAAAAGAGCCAACGCGGCACCTCAACCCATTCAAGGGAATCTAGAGGAGTTTGTCCAGAGCCCTTCACGGGGAATTCGGCAACACTCTTTTGTTATACGTGGTGTTTAGTTTAAATAGTTTAGTTTAGGTCATAATTGTTTTAGCTTCCGCATTATTTGACATTAAGTGACCATTAGATTAGCCATCACCTATTCACCCCCCTCTTGGTGAACCTTCACGCCCCACAGACATGCTAATGCACTGAATGCACTATACACCGTTATTTCATGATGTCCCTTGTACATGCTTCAGTCTTACATTGATACTGAGAATCATGACATTATTACTGCATGTTCGTAAACCACTGATACACTGATATGCTATTACACCGGACACCGCTACATGACTAGGCTATACACAGTTACTTCATGTTCTTATACCACTGTTCTATAGACCCATCGGCCTACATGCATTGATTGTCTATGTATTCCTGTTACATGGATCATGGATTATATTATTGCTCATGGATATTTTTGTATTCTCGTTATATTGAACATTGTTTATGTCACATGGATTATTGTTACATGAGTAGTTTGATTAGTTACCGTTCTAATATTGATATTCCGTGACTGGATACATGAGCCGTTAATATGCGATGTGTGGAATCCCACATCTATTGTTTCCCGTTTCCCGTTATCGTGTTTTGTGCTATCAACAGAGCTCATGTTATGTTATCGTGTTACATGTAGCATATCTAGTACTTGTTCCTGATATACTATATTTATCGTGTTACATGTACCATATCCTATACTTGTTCCTAATATACTGTATAGTGAACGATAATAAAGAGAACTTGGGTATGGGGGAGACTTGACGGTTGACTAGATCTTGTCGGGTGGATGCTGGATCCATTGTTTGTCCCACTGCAGGGGACGGGGTAATGCTGGATACCATCTGTTACTCATGAGCATCCCGTTTCCCGTTATGTTTTAGCTCATTGAGATCCTGTTACATGTTACAGCCTTAGCGGGCTGGCCCTGGTCTCAGCAGCCAGGGATCTGTTTAAGGCCGTTGTCCCGGGTATGCACGGGATATACCCACTTGACTAGAGCTCCTCGACCATGGGTTTCCACATAACATAAGACAACAGTATACACAATAGTGACGTCGGGAACACTTGTTATTTGGTCATTCTCTCGTTTGAATAATGGTACCCGTAGGCCATGTCCGGATGGGTTCGACTGGAGTGCGGGCTCCAGTATGAACTGCCAGTGGTATGGGACACTGGAAGAGATTGATTAAAATACCGGGTGGTACTGATTACTACTATTGTATAAACAACATGACTTGCCTGCTGCATGTATACTATTGTTTAGTTGTACTTGTTACTGTTCCTGATAATTTATCCGCTATCATGTTACATGTATACTTTGTTCCTTTACCTGGTACATGTTATACTTTCTGTGGTGGTATACTACTCATGTACCTGTATCCTCTGCATTGCATACATGCCGTTTTCTATCTACCTTGCTGACATCATTAGTAGATATACACAACACTGTATCATGGTTATATTGCATATGCTCATCTGCCTGTTCACGTCTATCACGTCACCACGATACAACATATTTATTATATCAAACTGAGACTACTGTAGACATGACCCGATGATAACCGGCTAGGCAGTGATGGTATTAAAAGATGACATGTTTATATATTTTTACTGCTTTCATGTTTATATATTATATGGTTTCACTACTACAACATCATGTATTATATATTAGTATCGTGCTTGTATTACTATAGTATATATTACTGCCTCCTTCATTTTACCACTCACTAGGTCGCTTTCTGACGACCCTGGCTTTGCGTGCCCAGGTTGGAGATACGAGTCACCGTATTATCAGATAGTGCCTTAGAGTTACATAGGAGATTCCTCATAGAGACTATTCATAGGTATCTTTATGATTTATTGCTGTTATCTTATTTATCCCTGTTGTTCTATCTGTTATGATCACTAACCTCTTTCTACAGGTATTTTTGTACTTATTTCCTGCTGGAACCCTTGTGTATATGGAGATTATGTCCTGTACTGAGGCTTAACGTACGCGTGAGGGTGTTTTCACCTCGCGTATGTATGTCGTCGTCATAACGTCTCCGTATCCTTGGGATCGGGGCGTTAATAGTGGTATCAGAGCCTAGGTTCACACCTGGTGTGGGTGACCACCTGGGTCAATACTCGGGCTCATACCAACAGTACAATCAGATCAGATTCAACCTTATCTGTATCTGAATTTGGGATTCCAGTGACGAGTACAAGAATACCATGTCATTGACACTTCATTCCTTGACTCTTTTGTATTCCTTACTTACAGTTGTCAAACAGAATATCTGATTTCTTCCCCGTTTTCTTTGTATTTTATGGCTTCCAATCCATTAGTGCTAGTTCACTACAATACTTCTCCATTTCGAGGTCCGTAGAGATCTCAGAGTGCGCAGCGGAAGTGTCGTGGAGCCGTAACATTTAGACTTTGGGGCTGAAAATATTGTTCTCACACCTGATTTGAAATTTTGAGGACGAATTTTTTTGTAAGGTTGGGAGAAATGTAACCCCCTGATCCCTGATGTACGTATCACAATATCAGTACACGATATGACGTATAATATTGATTTGACCTTCTGGTAGTCAGATTGAGCCGATTTCAGTTTCAAATATCATTCTCTAATATTTTATATTTTCAGGATTTTCTGAAAATTTTTTGGATTATTTTGGAAAATCTCCGTAGTCGGTGTCGACCGACACCGATAATCAGCTATCCGATTTTTATTTCACAAACGGAGTAGAATCTTGAGAATCTGCTTTCACCTTGTGTCTTAGAATCATATGCTCTACGTTAGGGTATTTTTGGAGATTTTTTTGAATTTATCAAAAATCGGGCCAAACCGGTGTCGCCGGTCCTGGCGACATCTTCTAGGATTTTAATTTGTAAACCAGATAGAATTTCTTCAAACCATTTTTATATTACGTCTCAGGATAATATTCTCTATTTTCTGTAATTTTTGGGCACCGTTTAGAGCTGGTCGAATTTGGGCCAATATAAATAATAATAAAATATTAGTTTTTAATTCTCTTTTTTTTTTCTTTCTTCTCCCTTCTTCCTGAAGCATCCTCCACCGCCTTAACCACCGCCTTTACTCTCTCCTCCTTATTTTAAAACCCCTCTCCTTCTCTCTGTGCAACTCCTCACGTTCACTCTCTCTCCGTTCCCTGATCGCCGCGGCCTGGGCGGGCGGAGCCGCCGCCGGCGAGGCAGGGCTGGCCGCCGCCAGCCCTTGCCCCCTTCCTTTCTCTCTCTCTCTCACTCATTTTCTCTCTCTCCCCTCCTTTCTCCCTCTCTCTCTGTGCGCAGGCCCAGCTGCCCTGGCAGCCTGCCGCCGCCGCCGACCACCGTGGCAGCCTGGCTGCGCGGCCAGGCACAGGGCAGCAGCAGCTGCCCTGCCCCCCCTCTTTCCCTGTTCACTCCCTCTCCTCTCCCTCTCTCTCTCTCTCTCATTCACCCTCTCTCTGTCTGTAGGGCTGTCGCACCGCCGGCGGCCGGGATCGTCGCCGGCGAGCCCCCGCCGCCCCCGGCCAGCCTTGCTGGCCGGCCTGCTCGCGCAGCAGCAGCAAGAGCTGCTGCTGCTGCTGCTCTGGTATTGGGTTCGGGTGGAACCCGAACCCAATAACCCTATTGGGTTGACTACGGGTTGGTTTGAAACCCGTTAACCCAATAACCCAGTGGGTTTGGGTATTGATCCAAACCCGACCCGCGAGCGACCCAAACCCGCTTCGAAACCCGATAAAGGTAAATTTGTAGAAAACCCCCTGTTACTTTTCAGTATTTGCATTTGAAATATTTTTATTTACATATTTAACCCTTTTTGTTATGATTTAGTATTTAGGCGATATTTGGAGCATCCGGACTCCGATTCGGACGATTCTGGATCCGTTGCGATCGTGGGAAAGAGAGTTACCTTCCGATGGCTAGTTTGTGAGTATTTTCTTTTTAATTATATTTATTCATGTCTAATAAATGGAGTGATTGCTTTAGTTACTAAATCGTGATTATGGGTAAATCACTAAAATGTTAATAAATAACTTGAAGTCATATTTTGTAATGCATGACAGTGTAGTGAACATAACCGATCAAATAATATTTTCATCTGCTTCACGACTTAAAATACCATATAGGTGATAGATGAAAATGGTAAAATAGTTAGATTACTATTCCACGTGATTTCGTTACATCTATCACATATCTTGTTACTATGACACTGTCACCGTTACAGACCCACCAAAACACTCGACATAGTGATTGCATGGCAACCTCTGATACACTACACAGGACACCATTGTATCCTGTTCATGACCACTGTTCCATGGATACGCAATACTGATATTTCCTGTGCTAGTATTACCGCCCCACAGACATGCTAATGCACTGAATGCACTAGACACCGTTATTTCATGATGTCCCTTGTACATGCTTCACTCTTACATTGATACTGAGAATCATGACATTATTACTGCATGTTCGTAAACCACTGATACACTGATATGCTATTACACCGGACACCGCTACATGGCTAGGCTATACACAGTTACTTCATGTTCTTATACCACTGTTCTATAGACCCATCGGCCTACATGCATTGATTGTCTATGTATTCCTGTTACATGGATCATGGATTATATTATTGCTCATGGATATTTTGTATTCTCGTTATATTGAACATTATTTATGTCACATGGATTATTGTTACATGAGTAGTTTGATTAGTTCCCGTTCTAATATTGATATTCCCGTGACTGGATACATGAGCCGTTAATATGCGATGTGTGGAATCCCACATCTATTGTTTCCCGTTATCATGTTTTGTGCTATCAACAGAGCTCATGTTATGTTATCGTGTTACATGTATCATATCCTGTACTTGTTCCTAATATACTGTTTTTATCGTGTTACATGTAGCATATCCTGTACTTGTTCCTAATATACTGTATAGTGAACGATAATAAAGAGAACTTGGGTATGGGGGAGACTTGACGGTTGACTAGATCTTGTCGGGTGGATGTCTAAATCCATTTTTTGTCCCACTTCAGGGGACGGGGTAGTGCTGGCTACCATCTGTTACTCATGAGCATCCCGTTTCCCGTTATGTTTTAGCTCATTGAGATCCCGTTATATGTTACAGCCTTAGCGGGCTGGCCCTGGTCTCAGCAACCAGGGATCTGTTTAAGGCCGTTGTCCCTGGTATGCACGGGATACACCCACCTGACTAGAGCTCCTCGACCATGGGTTTCCACGTAACATAAGACAACAGTATACACAATAGTGACGTCGGGAACACTTGTTATTTGGTCATTCTCTCGTTTGGATAATGGTACCCATAGGCCATGTCCGGATGGGTTCGACTGGAGTACGGGCTCTAGGATGAACTGCCAGTGGTATGAGACACTGGAAGAGATTGATTAAAATACCAGGTGGTACTGATTGCTACTATTGTATAAACAACATGACTTGCCTGCTACATGTATACTATTGTTTAGTTGTATTTGTTACTGTTCCTGATAATTTATCCGCTATCATGTTACATGTATACTTTGTTCCTTTACCTGGTACATGTTATACTTTCTGTGGTGGCATACTACTCATGTACCTGTATCCTCTGCATTGCATACATGCCATTTTCTATCTACCTTGCTGACATCATTAGTAGATATACACAACACTGTATCATGGTTATATTGCATATGCTCATCTGCCTGTTCACGTCTATCACGTCACCACGATACAACATATTTATTATATCAAACTGAGACTACTGTAGACATGACCCGATGATAACCAGCTAGGCAGTGATGGTATTAAAAGATGATATGTTTATATATTTTTACTGCTTTCATGTTTATATATTATATGGTATCACTACTACAACATCATGTATTATATATTAGTATCGTGCTTGTATTACTATAGTATATTTTACTGCCTCCTTCATTTTACCACTCACTAGGTCGCTTTCTGACGACCCTGGGTTTGCGTGCCCAGGTTGGAGATCCGAGTCACCGTATTATCAGATAGTGCCTTGGAGTTACATAGGAGATTCCTCATAGAGACTATTCATAGGTATCTTTATGATTTATTGCTATTATCTTATTTATCCCTGTTGTTCTATCTGTTATGATCACTAACCTCTTTCTACAAGTATTCTTGTACTTATTTCCTGCTGGAACCCTTGTGTATATGGAGATTATGTCCTGTACTGAGGCTTAACCTACGCGTGAGGGTGTTTTCACCTCGCGTATGCACGTCGCCATAACGTCTCCGTATCCTTGGGATCGGGGCGTTACACCGACTCTTGTCGCGACTCCGTTTTCACGTATTTTGGGAAGCGGGGCATGACAGGAGCGGAGGTAGCCAAGGCATCAGCATCCGATTAGAGTGTTGGCGATCAATCCTAGGGATCAAATGTCCTTATGCTCCTTGTTCTATATTCGCTACAAGGAAAGAAAAAGGGGTCAAGTCCTAACTTTTGCCCGGTCTGTTCTGGCAGAGGCTATACGTGCAGACCAAGCAGAAGGTAGATTATTGTTTGTTCTTTCTGACATTGGGCCTTGTCACAAGAGCCGAAACTGCTTGATTAGCCCATCACAAGGACCAAAACTCCTTGGCAAACGAACTCCTGAACATCAGGAGTGCAACAGACATCACCACCTATAGAATAATGCAAGAATAGCAGGAAGAGCTTTCAAGAAGTAGCTCAGATCTCTCCTAAAGAGTTCTGCCATGTTTATAAAGAGAAAAGAAGCCCAATCGTCAACCGCTCAGGATTCTAATCCCCAAAGAAGACGAAAAGCCACTCGATTAGCGGCATACACGTGTCATAATGGTTCAGATCAAAACGGCTACGCTGGATACGCCACACCTTCCTCGAACGTCGTGTCTCCTCAAAAATGGGAAGTTAATTGACTGACGCTGTGGCAGATGTAACGCACATTTAAGGCTCTGCCAGTCTGTAAAGTCATGCACTCCACGATAAGACAAAACCCGAAGCGAAGCAAGCAACCTGAGTCCAGGTCTAGAATACCCTTCTCTATCTGCTTCCCTCTCTATCAGAGTCCCTTGGGACCTATAGCCCCTGAGGGAGAGTTTTCGATCTCCTCCGAAGAGAAGGAAGCAGAGGGGGCATATATAATGATCAGTTTTTGACCTCCTCGAAATCACTCCACGTGTGCATCCAACACCAAATAGGCGAGTGTTATGTGCCCGCTTCTAGAATCTCTGACCAGGAGTCTCTATTCGATTCAAACCCCGAGCAGTTCGTATAGAAGGAGACAGAATCAGTTGTGAGAATCCCTGTCTCTAAGTCAAATCTCCATTTGTACTCAGCAATTACAGCTTGGGACAGATCAACGACATCTATAGTTGAAAACAAACTACCAGATAAAGATGAACTTTCACTCAACCAGTTTAAACCTAGATGTTCAGTCCTAATCGCTTCTGAGATAAGCGGTTAAATGTTTAAATAGTGCTGGACTCTGCAATCTTATCTAAACTGACATTACTTGTATAAATAGTAGATCCCTTCCAATGTAGTAGAGGACGGGTTTGAATTCAGAAACCCTAGCACACTTGAGAATCCTACCTGTAATCACCATTGGGATAGTGAAATTTTTCTCTTTCGTGATTTTTTTCCTTTCGGGGTTTTCACGTAAGTTCAGTGTGTTTGCGATTGTTTTCTGTGATTTGATTAAATCCATCCCCAATATTTTGGTGCGAGGACTAATTCCTTAGGAATTACCCACTGCAAGGGGCAACAAAGATGTTCATGCCTTTATGTCAAGGGAAGAGTAATTTTTTGAGTTGTTTCATGAATCTTTCAGCGCCACAGATGAATTATGCTTTAACCACAACTAAGACAGAACGAGAAGCTAGAGTATATTATGTATACTAGATGTAGTTGCAATACATGACATGTCTTGGTATCAGATTTTATCTTTTCTTTTTCTTTTTCTTTTGAGAGGTCATGCTATATATGTTATTCTATATATATGTTTATATCTCTCTCTCTCTCTTTTGAGAATGTGTCGTTAATCTCTTTTTAATAAAACACTGGGGGGAGGGGTTTATGCCTCACAGTTTTATCTCAAGAAATAGAAAATTCCCACCCTCTCCTCTTAATTGAAGAAAAGTTCTTGATAATTGTGATTATTATCCATATTTTCATCACTTTATGCCTATTTTGTTATACATTTAATTTTGTACAGGCGTTTTTGTTTATGCTTTTGCAGAAATTAGGTTAAGAGCACAAATTAGAGAAAAGAGATGAAAAAGCGGAAAATCAATGTTAAAGAGATGATTGCAACAGTATATTTTAAAATTCAGACATCCAAAGATAGAAAAGACTTGCCAAGAGAGACTGCACAACATATATAAGAGGATTCCAAAATTTAAGGTCAAAATCAATCATAAGTCGGCTGGCTAGTTGGCCTGGTCCGCTACAGCTGTAGTGGTCAGCTTCTGACCTCCTCGAAATCACGCCACGTGTCCATCCAGCACCAAACAGGCGAGCGACACGTGTCCACTTTTAGAACTTTTGACTAGGAGTCCCCATTCGATTCAAAATCCTGAGCGGTTCGTATAGTTAGAAGAAAGAGACATATCTCTAAGTTAAATCTCCATTTGAACTCAGTAATTACAGCTCGGGGACAAATCAACCACATTTACAGCTGGACATAAACTGCCAGATAAAAATGGACTCTCACCCAACCAGTTTAAACCTGGATGTTCAGCCCTAAATGTATCTGAGATAAGCAGTTAAATATTTAAACAGAACTGCTCTCTGTAACCTTATATAAACAGACATTACTTGTATAAACAATAGATCCCTCCACATTAGAAGGGAGCGATCTTTTGTTTTCAGAAATTCTAGCACACCAGAGAATCCTACATGTAGTCACCATTGACATAGTAGAATTTCTCTCTCCCTCTCCAAGTTTTTTTTTCCTTTCGGGTTTTTCACATAAGTTCAGTATGTTTGCGATTGTTTTCTGTGATTTGATTTAATCCATCCCAAGTATTTTGGTGGTGGACTGATTCTTTAGGAATTACCTACTGTATTTTGTGCTTTCATTAAGATTTTCTGAATCCTACTCACGATCTCTCCCTATCCAATACCCTAACCCTTCCTCTAAACAGTCTCGCACGACCAATATGGCTTCATCAAGAAAGAACATCTCCCAGGCTACGGTCGCTGTCCCTGCTACTTCGAAAGAAAAGGGGAAAGTATCGAAGCGCCTGAGCCCACGGATCGTCGACCCAACCTATCCAATGTCCACATCTTTGACACCGAAGATTCTCATCCAAACTCTGCATTACCACGGGAGATGCAGACCGTCGAACTTGAGCCCCATTCCATCAGCGAATAACTCCTCCAGATGCTTTTCACTATGCGGAAGCAGATGAAAGACTAGCAAACGAAGATGATCCGACTCTATGAGGTGACTGCTCGTGAGAAAGAAGCGGCAACCTGTGTCCAGACACGACTGCTCCAACAGATCTAGACACCGCAGAAGTCGTAATCCTCCCCTACTGCAGAAGGAAATGCGCAGACCCCCTATTACTATTGCGTTTCTGGGAATCCGCACACTCTACCGGAAGCTCAAGGCGCAACCAGTCGGAGACCTACAAAGATGACGAGGACTCTGGGAACTCTGAGTGTTTCTGAGCCCCCAAGTTCCATCACATAGAGGACATCACAGATTTGGTTCAGGAGTGGCTCAACCAAGCGAGCCAACAATTTTCGAAGGGAATAGAGTATAACGGGCTGAGACCCTCCGACTCACCATTGTCAAGGGAAATCACCACGCTCCGCTTTCCGAAGAAGTTTGTGACGCCGACCTTCGACCACTATTCTGGAACCTCTGACCCCTTTTACATCTCCGCCAATACTAGGACAAAATGGTGGTCTATGCTCACGATGGCCTCCTCTCCCGAGCGTTCTCGTCTAGCCTCAATCGCCACTGGTTTTAATCGCTCCCGAGGAATTCACTCTGGAACTTTCATGATGTAACCGACGTATTCTACAGCCATTTTGCTTTTCAGAGGGAATTCTGGAGGAACAACAATAATCTCCTCACGGTCAAGATGAAATTCGGGGAGAGTCTGAAGAATTATGTCAACTATTTCCAGAGCCAGATGGCCCTGGTATACAACTGTAACGAAGACGTAGTCGCTGCCGCCTTCATTAGTGGACTGAAGTCATCAACCCCTTGTACAAACATCTGGTGAAGAAAGCGTCACCAAGATGAGGGATATCCTTATCCGGGCATAGAAATATATTCAGATAGAAGAGACGACTCGGGCCGCATCTAGTCGAGAAATTGAAGCCACAATTTCCCCCGAGGAAGAATCCGAGCCACATTCCTCCGCTGTTCACAAGCCAACCATGTGTGTTGCTGCATCCAACAAGAGAAGTAAAGCAGAGCCTAACCTTGTCCCATTTAGGGTACCCATCGATCATATTTCAGTGCCATCAAAAATCAGCCTTGTGTCAGGCGCCCGACCAGACCTCTCCTACTGAACCCGAGAGGACTTGGATCAAGAGTCTACTGTGTCTTCCATAAAGGGAGGGGCCACCTCACAGTAAACTATCGAACCCTCCGACGGCACCTCAGGACCTGGTCAACGGAGGATATCTATGAGAATTCATCCTTAACTCCGGACTACCCTCGGAGATTAGAATGCAGAGGCAGCGTGAGACTGCAGACAAACACCCAGGCAACACCTTTGTCCAATACAAGGAGGTGAACACCATCTTCAGAAGCTCCCTGATAGAAGGCACTACCACCAAAGAGAGGACCGTTTACGTCAACGAAGTCTAAAGGGACAACTATCCGGCAATAGTGACTCACTCTTCTACATCTCCTGGCAAGCCAGTCTTTTTCTCAAAAGAAGACGCCTATTATGTGCATTTCTCGCATAACGACGCCTTGGTCGTGATTGTACATATCAGCTGCTGTAAAGTGTTGAAAATCTTGGTTGACGGGAGAAGTAGCGTCAATATCCTGTACGGCTACGCTCTAGATCGAATGGAGGATACTCCCAAGCTAGCCTAAAAATTGATCATCAACCAGATCTAGTCACTTCACTATGATTTCGACGGGAGCGAAGCCTCCTTCCCCGGCACAGTCGAGTTCTAATTCTATGTGGATCCTTTTAACGTCACCACAGAGTTCTGTGTTCTTGACGTCCAATCCCTCTATAACGCCATTCTCAGGAGGCCATGGATTCACATGATGAGAGTGGCCTTGTCCACTCATCATCAACTACTGAAGTACCCCACATCATCCAGAATGACCAATATAAGAGGTGACCAGGCGATGGCCAGGACGATAGCTACATAACGCAAAAGAGGTCAGGTTGGGCAAAAAAGACCTCCCGAATGGGCCCTAACGAAGACTTTCTTGTGAACAAGAAGCAGAAAAGGAGTACTGATCAATAGCAATCACAGTATGGCGAAAGTCGAGATCTTGATTCACCCATCGAGTCAGGAAACCTCGACAACAAGACTAAGAAGGAGCTTGAGTCATTCAGGGTAGACCTGTGTCACCCAGAGCGGACCCTCTAAAACGGCTCAAATCTGCACCCTAATGAGAAGACATTGTTCAAACAATTCTTGTCAGAAAATTCAGACGTATTCGCGTGGTCCCCCACCAATATGTCGGGAGTTAACTCTGAGGTCATCTGCTGCAAGCTCTCCATCAAGGCGGATGCTAAGTCAGTAAAGTAGAAGCCAAGGAGAATGAACGAAGAAAGAAGCCTCGCCATCAGCGATGAAGCCGATCGCCTACTTTAACTTGGCTTCATCGAGAGATGTTCTATCCCGACTGACGCTTTAATCCCATCCTCATGAAGAAAAAGAATGGAAAATGGAGAGTCTGCATCGACTTTATCAACCTCAATGAAGCCTGCCCGAAAGACAATTATCCCCTTCCAAGGAACGATCAACTAGTAGAAGCGACGACTGGCTACGAGCTCCTTAGCTTCATGGACGCCTATTCTATTCTGGCTATAATCAGATCAAGATGCACCCACAAGAAGAAGACAGAACCGCCTTCACTACTGGTCAGAGAATCTACCGTTACAAGGTGATGCCCTTTGTACTCAAGAACGCGAGGGCTACCTTTCAGTGAATTGTTAACAAAGTTTTTAAGGACCTGATCGGGAGTACCATGGAAGTATAAATAAATGATACGGTAGTGAAAAGTGTTCATCGCATGGACCACCTCCAACATTTAGACAGAGCCTTCGATCTCCTTATGTAAGATAAGGTGAAGCTCAACCCTGAGAAGTGCACATTCAGGGTAGCTTCTGGAAGTTTTTGGGAATCTGGTCACTCCACGGGACATCGAGGCTGACCCCGATCAGATATCTATAATTCTGAACAGGAAGTCACCCAATTGTGTGAAGGAGGTTCAGATGCTAAATGAACGTCTTACAGCCCTTAATCGATTCATAAACACCCTGATGGGATACACCCTGATAGCCGCCCGAGGAGGTTAACAGCCTATATGAGTTTACACTCTGACGGTGACCCTTTAAGGAACCTCCTGAAAGATCGAGGTTCTCTTACATTAACCGCTCGGAGTCAGCCTATAAGGGGACCTATCCCGACGGTCCCTAGAGCGAGTCAACAGTCTATCGTGGACGAACATGACAATACAACCTCGAAGCTGGGAGCTCCTCCTATTCAGGTAAACATTCGTAGGTACCATTGTAGAACGAATCCCGTTTGGGAACCATATTCCAAATCATTCCAAACGCTTTGGAACCAAAACGGCACCCTATTAGGCGCAACAAGTCAAATCTCAATCAAGGCAAGATCTATTTAATATATGTGTTAAAAATTCTCCGCCTTATTATAGAATATTTTCGATTACATCCATCCAAGTACAAGTGTGGATACATTTAACAAGAGTGATACAAGTACAAGTTTTAATTTTACATGAATGTGTTTTTCCTGAGAGAAAAAACGGAGATGCTCATTGTCGCGTCTCCAGCTGCATCTTGGTGATAACTGTTAAGTAAACAATCCACTAGGGCCGGATGAATGACGATACCGAGAATTCCTAGGAAGCCACCAACAAGAGAAATAACGCCCCAAATCGCAGACTGAAGCCTGCAAGGCGAGGAGGATACCGATGCCAAGACCGTAATCTCAAAGATGAACTCAGGAGCAGAGGCAGCCAATGCACCAGCATTCGATAAGAGCGTTGGCAACCTGCCCTAGGGATTAGGACCGCCATTAAAAGCCCTTATGCTCCTTGCTTTATGTTCGCTGTAAGGAAAAAAAAGAGGGTCAAGCTCTAACTTCTACTTAGTCTGTTCTAGCCAGAGGCCAGACATACAAACTAAGCAGAAGGTAGAACATTCCTTGTCCTTCTTGATAGCTGGGCCTCATCACAAAGAATTAACGTCAAGTGGCTACCTGTAATCGCTATTGTGGAAGGGGATGATCTTTTGAATTCAAAAATCCTAGCACACAAGAGAATCCTACCTGTAATCGCCATTGACATAGTGGATTTCTCTCTCCCTCTCCGTAGTTTTTTCCCTTTCGGGTTTTTCACGTAAGTTTGGTGTGTTTGCGATTGTTTTCTGTGATTTGATTAAATCCATCCCTAGTATTTTAGTGCGTGAACTAATTCCTTGAGAATTACCCCCCGCAGCAGCCGACCACTGTTCAAAACAGAGATCAGATTCAGATTTAGACTGGACACGTTTTAGTATTTTGATCATAACTTTCGTTATAGAAGTCCAAATCTGATAATTCAAGATGCTATAGAAAGATGATTGAAAAGGATATAATTCTTATGTTAACAATTTTTTTCCAATTCAGTCATTTGGTACTCCGTATTCAGCAATCAACGTCAGGTGACTATAGTCGAATTCAGAATTGAATTCCTACATCGAGTTGAAGTTGGATTAGAAGTTCTATTGTATTTCTTATTATAATTGGCTCTAAGATTTATATAAAGAGTTGCAATCTCTTATAACTGTATAATATAATCATAAAAAACAAGATTTGTAATTTAGGTTTTAATTTCTCTCTTGTAAATACTCTTTCTTATATAAAATGTAGCTTTTGGAGAAGAAATTCTGGTGCGTTGGAAGAAGAAGATTAGAGGGTAAGCGACAACGAAGGATTAGTCGTGATCTTTAAATTGATGTTATCTTTTCCCTTCTATTCTATTTTACTATATGAAGTAGAGCTCATGTTTATTGTTTTGCTTTGCAATTTTTTTTATCATGAATTAAATCTCTATAGTTAGGGCATTGATATAGGCAAATTATTATGAAGGTTTAATCTTGTTCCTTTGTGTTAGTTCTATTTTACTACTTTGTTCTTCATGTTAGATTTTTTTGCTATGTTAAGTTTCTATTTTTGTTATTCTTGTTATTAGTTGAGAGCTCCAACAATATTGATGATTATGTTTAAGACCGAGAGGAGATAATCTAGTAACACATTATAGGAATAAAAATCACAACTTGATACATTGAGACCGAGAAGAAATTCATAAGTTGTGCAATCGTGTGAGAAAGATCCACTAACCTTAATGCATCTCTTAACTTGTAAATCTATTAACTCGAGAGATTGTAGATTCTTGATTCAGGGATAGAATTAGTGTTGCTCGAGAGAGAATACTAGTCGAGATAGAGACTTTCGATTGTTAACATGAGTAGTAGGTAGTTACTAGATCAACTTGTTATTTCAGATTATTAATTATTGAAATTAATTGTCCTAGTGTTTTTTTCTATCTAAAGTCAACAAAAATATAGTTTTGTCCACTTCTACATCTTTGTCAATCTTTCAAATAAAGCCTTGAGTTAATACACCTTTGGTACTTAATAAGATAACAATTCTCGTGGGTTCGACACTCTACTTCATTAGCTTATTACTTGTTAACAATTGGTACACTTGCCAATTCGCAACACAGTTCCTCTAAACACAGTCAAGCTACCTGGAATATATGATCTCTCCCTCTATAAGAAAATGCTCAAGAACGATCCCATATCCGGGAATGACTTGCAAATAGCAAGTTTGCGCTTGCTAAAATGAATGAGAAGTGATTTTTGTCTTCTTTAATTACTCAATTATTTTTATTTTATGCAGACCTGTTTGAGAACCACAACCCTTTTTTGGAGAACGAACAAACTACAACCTTTTTGAAATGGTCAACCAGCTAGGGATGTAAAAGAGGATGCGAGGTAGACTCATGTTTCCCCCCCTCTTCAAAGGATATGGGAATAAAAAAATGGATATTATTCGGAATTTGAACCATTATCCATATTTGATAAAATGGGTTCAATCTTGGATCAAAATATTTTTTTGAATGAGGTAGTAATTGGAAAAAGAAAATGAGCTCAACCTTTGATTTTAGTCCTCTTGAGCAAAAAAGGAAGTCAACCTAGGGGGTAACAGAGCAGATAAAGAGCACATTCCACAATATTAGCACGTTCCACAATATTTGTATCTGCTTCTATGTGCTCCATTTATAAAGTGAATACCATATTATTTATGAGCTAGTAGCTATTTACAAAGTGAAACTTGAGAAAGGAAAATGTAACGAGGCCCGCCCTGCTGGTCTTCTCCGAAGATAAGCCTTACTACCTTTTCATCTCTTTGTAGCTCACTTTTGAAAATGACCTACTAGCTCCAAATAATTTTTCCTTTATTATAAACCCAGCAAAATTGATTCTTGTAATACCAACTTCAAAAAGTATATTACTAATTTACAAACAAGAAGCATTTTTACATTAATTATATATTAGTTTTATTATACATATGTACAACAACAACAAAAAAAACAACTAAGCCATTTGTCCTAAGTATTCGGGGTAGGTTACATGAACCAAAAGAGAAGGACGCCGAATCGGGCACATGGATCAGCTTTCTTCACTCATTCCTATCGAGCAATATGCTTTCACTAAGACCTTTGCCCTCTATATCTTGTCGTATTACCTCCATCCATATTTTCTTCGGTCTCCCATGCGCTCTTTTAACTTGCCCTAATTGATACACCGCCGGATTGGTGCATATATAGGTCTACGTCACACATGATCAGACCATCGTAAGTTGTTTTCTCTCATCTTCTCTTCTATAGAGGCTACGCCTAGTACGAATATTCTCATTCTCACCTTATCTCTCCTCGTGTTCCTGCACATCCAACGAAGCACGCGTATCTCTGTTACACTCATCTTCAGTGGCATGATATCTCTTTATAGTCCAACATTCTGTACCATATAACAAAGCTGACCTAATAGCAGTCCGATAAAACTTTCCCTTCAGTCATAACGAATATTACAATCACATAAAACTCCTGTTGCGTTCCTCAATTTCAACCAGCCGGCTTGGATCCTATGGTTAACATCACTATTGATCTTCCCATCCTTTTGAATAATAGAACCAAGTACTTAAAATGACTGCTCATCGGTATTTCTTTATCATATAGTGTCACAAGACTATAATCTTGAATTTGCTGTTTACTGAATTTACACTCGATATACTCTGCTTTGGTCCTACTTAATCTAAAACCTCAAGATTCTAGAGTTTGCCTCCATAACTCTAATTTTTGTATTTACACAGCTTATTATACATGTGTAGTAGCAACAAAATATATAAATATTATATATTAATTATAAGTGGAGTGGATACTAAACAGGGCAGACTCAATAATATCTATGTCCGCTCCATTTATAAGCGGATATTAAATGGAACTTATGTTTACAGAGTCAATATTGATTGTTACTATCTATATTTGCCTAAATAAACATGGGTGAGAAGCGGATTTGGATATTTCGAATTTCAGTTTACACCCCTACTCCCACCCTGCTTCATTAATGAATATATTCCCTTCTTATATTACAGTAATAAAAATAAAATATAATAAATCACATTACTTTTTAGGGAGCAATGAGATTACTATTTGCTTGTAGAAGAGGAGATAATCAGTACTATGGAGGCTGTGGAAAGGCCCGAGTTCTGTTCTTTGCTTGCTGATCTTTCGATCCAGGGCTCGGCCAAGGCCAGTGGAAGGGTGGGTTCTTATGAAGATGATGCTGGAGGCTGATCTGGATTGCAATTTGGAAGGGAACACTTTGCTTCTGAGGGAGAGAAGGTGAAAAAACTTAATTCAAATAGGATCCTGCTTCGTTTGGCTTATCAACATTTTGACCATGATTTGATTAGATAGGTCACCTCACAAACTTCTAATGTATTATCATATTGTTTCCTCTTGAATGTATGTTTTTTGTTCTGTAGCTTGCTGCTACTGTGCTTTATTATTGATCGTTATCTTGTCAACTGTCACTGTTATTTCAGTATAAGTTGCAAAGTTTGTAATATTCCATGATGTTTATCTAGTGGAGGGATTAATGCTTGTGAGTTCCTGGTACTAACCTAGGGTTAGTTGATTGGTAATAATTGTTTAAATTTGTTTTCTATGGTTTCTGATTGTTACACTTCACATGATAGAACTCCCCATTTTATTTATTTTTTCTTATTTTGTATGCATTTTTTTAGTGCAAGAACCTTGATGCCCAATAATTATACATTTTGTTTAAATGGACACATGGACCTTGACCCGCAATAATAAAGGATAAAAACCATCACAGATAGATCTATCTGGCCCCGGGGTTTCCAGAGTCCATGCCACTGTTATATTTTAGGCAGTGACAAGGCATTTGGAACCGTTCTTGCTTTTATTGTGTTATGCTCAAGTATTTGCTGACTTCTTAATGCCTTTGTTATCACAAGAAATTAGAGAATTCAATGATCTCCCTCTTAATCTAGGGTCAGTTGATTGCTAATAATTGTTTAAACTTTTCTTTATTGTTTCTGATTGTTACAGTTCACATGATAGAACTCCCCTTTTTATTTATTTATTTTATTTTGTATGCATTTTTTCGTAGTCACAAGAACCTTAATGCCCAATAATACATTTTGTTTAAATGGACGCATGGACCTTGACACCCAATAATAAAGCATAAAAATCATCACAGATAGGTCTATCTGGCCCCTGTGTTTCCAGAGTCCATGCCATTGTTATATTTTAGGCAGTGACAAGGAATTTGAACCGTTAATGCTATTATTGTGTTATGCTCAAGTATTTGTTGACTTCTTAATGCCATTGTTATCACAAGAAATTAGAGAACTCAATGATTTCCCTCTCCCTCTTATATCAGTTAGGATTTTCAATTTTGATACCCATTTACTAGGGAATTAACAGGCGATCCCTCTTGCTCTCCTCTCATTATTTCCGTCTTCTAAGCCAAAAGCTAATACACATGAGGCATTTCTTGGCAGCTACAACAGTTTCTTTTCTCCTTCTCGTGCTTCTTATTCTTCTCATTGTCCTCGGATCCTCATTTGCCTTCTTTCTCGTCGGCAGCATTTTAGCTACACTCATATTTGTGGTAATTCTTCTGTGGCAACTCTTTCGGCATGGTTTTTTTGATGGCCAAAACATTCCATGTTGCAACAGATTTCTTGTTATCACCTTTGCAGTTTCATTATTCACGACAGCCCTCGTCGCCATAGTTGTTTTGCTCTGTATCCATGTAAAGCCGACCTCCATAATCTTCTCCATCTGTGCTGCTGCTGATTTAGTACTCATTCTTGCGATCAGTTCACCGGCTGTTGCGCGCAAAGTAATAGCTCTATGCAGGAGAAGATCCGAGACTCAATTAATGTTTGCGGATGAAGAAGAAGATCCTCCACATCTTGAATTCAGCTATCTTAGACAAGTGGGTGGCTTGCCCAAGAAGTTGCATTATGAAGAGCTCAAGGCAGCAACCAACAACTTCCAAACTCCGATAGGAAGAGGTGGTTCTGGTTCAGTCTTCAAGGGGTTCCTTGGTGATGGATTGCCGGTCGCTGTGAAACGAATTGAGGGAGAATTGCGTGCAGAGAGGGAGTTTCGATCCGAGATCACTGCCATTGTGAGCGCTCAACATGTCAACCTTGTAAAGATTCTCGGATATTGCCTTGTCTCAGGAGGCCATCGCTTCCTCGTGTACGAGTTCATACAGAATGGCTCCCTTGATTCTTGGATCTTCCCTGGGAGAGAAGAAAAAGAAATTTGTCTGACATGGGCCATGAGGTACCAAGTGGCAATCGATGTTGCCAAGGCTCTCGCTTACCTCCACCACGATTGCCATTCGAGAATCCTGCACCTTGATGTCAAGCCGCAGAACATCCTCCTTGACGAGAACTTCAGAGCCCGCGTGTCGGATTTTGGCATATCTAGAATGATGGACAGAGATGAGAGCCGGGTTGTCACTACAGTCAGGGGAACTAGAGGCTACTTGGCCCCCGAGTGGTTCACTGGAGAAGGGATCTCAGAGAAGTCCGATGTTTATAGCTACGGGATGGTCCTTTTGGAGCTCGTGGGTGGACGGAGAAATTGGGAATTTGTTGATAATGGCAATTTTTCTGAGAGGACATGGTTTTACTTCCCCAAATCTGCGAATGAAAAGATGCGAGAAGGGAAGCTAATGGAGATTGTGGATGAAAGGTTAATGAAGGATGGGGGAGTCGTAGAGGCTGAAGTGAGGGTCCTGGTTTATGTGGCTCTATGGTGCATACAAGCAAGACCTGAGCTCAGGCCTAGTATGGAGCTAATTGTGAACATGCTCAAAGGTCTTGTGCTCGTGGATATGCCTCCAGAGTCCAGAATGTTTATGGCAGATTTTGTCATGCCTCTCATGGATTCGCATACTGCCAGTGGTTTGAGCAGAACACATGGCCCTACTTCAGCAGCACAGACTAATTATCCTTCAACATCCACGCACTCGAGTTTAGTTTAAACTCAACTTTGAAGACAGGTACAATCTTTTTCCCATCTATAATTCTTTTGCTTCTTTCTGGTTTATGCCCTTCTTTTCTGTTGATTGTGGAAAACTATTTTTCAGAGTTAAATCTTGTGCATTAGCAATCAGCCTCTACAAACCTATCTTTACTGTTAATTTACAGCACTCAGGCAATATTATTTTCTAGCAGTTATAATTGTTGACTGGCAGAAAAGAACAAAAAAATAGAAAACAGAAAAAAAAAAAAAAAAAGACTGTGATATATGAGATTTGACAATAAGTAAATGACTAATTAGAGCTCATATTCTCTCTGGTGAGACGAGAAGGAAAATGTAAAGCCTGTCTTATTAGAGAAATCATGCTTGCACTGCTTACAAATTTGTACTGCGCTTCTCTCTCTCACACAGGATCCTTGAATCTGTTGTGTGGACAATAATACCATTTGTTCTTCTTCGTTTCAGATGCAAGACATTGGGAGGCTGACCAAAACGTATTTCCCGATATTTATGTCTAAACAAAATGATAGCTACATTGATGGCTTATATGTAGCTTTTGGTCACCAAAAGTGGGTTAAAAAATATTGTTTTATTTTATTTTATTTTCTGAGGGAAGAATATGTTATGTTCTATTTTATTTTGTTTTACACGTTTTACTTTTAAGTTTTAATAATGTGTAATATATCTTGAATTCTCCAAAAAAAATGTTAAAGTCTTGCTTGGTTCTATAATTTAATTCCCCATTTTCTTCAAGATTCTTCTTCCCATGCATTCAATTGAGGAACAATGCTTGCAGCACCCTGTATATACAGACTGGAGTTTCTTTCATTCTTACCTGATGTGAGGCTCCCCATGTCACCCCTTAACCACCTGAGCCAGGGCTCTGGGCAACTCAACAATCTATGACTGAACTCGTTTGCCTTGTGTTTCTGGTTGGCAGCATGGATGCTGCACTAGTATTTGTGTTAATTCTCCTCTCTTTACTGGTTCAGCATGACTCTCTTGATGGTCCAGAAAATTCTAGGAATCAGAAGATTTTATGCCGTCGGTCGCACCACTGCTAAATTTCTTGAGAGTCCAACGTTTGCGTCTTTGTGCCATTGGGGGGAGATCTACATCGTTGAATATCACCGCACACACGACTAAGTTCGGGTGATGGCTCTGATACCACTTGAAGGACTTGGGCATCATCCCAAAAGACTAGCCTTTTAGGTGGAGTTGCCCAAATTTTTATATACCTAAGACCATCCTCACGTCTAGCCGATGTGGGATTATTTGTTCGACCCAAATTCTTGTGAAGAGCTCAAGGCAGCAACCAACAACTTCCAGACTCGTATAGGAATAGGAAGAGGTGGTTCTGGTTCAGTCTTTAAAGGAATCCGTGGAGATGGATTCTCTGTTGCTGTGAAACGAGTTGAGGGAGAATTGCGTGGGGAGAGGGGGGTTTCGATCTCAGATCACTGCCATTGTGAGTGCTCAACATGCCAACCTCGTAACCATCCCTGGGTATTGCCTTGTCCCTGGAGGTTGCTGCTTTCTCGTGTATGGTTTATAATACAGAATAACTCACTTGATTCTTGGATCTTTACCAAGTCGTAATTGACGTTGCTAAGGCTCTTGCTTATCATCACCATGACTGCCGTTCTAGAATCCTACACCTTGATGTCAAGCCGCGGAACAATCTCCTATGTGAGAATTTCAGAGCTCGTGTATCGGATTTTGGCATATCAAGGAAGAGCTCGAGATGAAGGCGCATAATGCCATACAACTTTGTTTTGCCGATGAAGTTCGGCGGGAGATTGCGATTGGAGATAATGCCGCCGGTTTATGGCTCAAATTAAAGAGCTTGTATATGACTAAGTTCCTGACCAACAAGTTTTATTTGAAGCAACGGCTCTTCACCGTATGAAGGAAGTCAAAACCACCTAGAAGGGGATGAATAGGTGATACTAATCAAATAATGTGGAATTTAAGCAATTTAAACTATTATCTACTGCAATTAATAATAAACAATAATAAGCAGAATAATAAACAAGAGGAAGTATAGAGTGAGAAAACTCCGTGTAGTGGTAAAAAATTGACTCTCACCAAGATATTGACACGTGTCCAATCAATCAACTCCCCTTTCGGGGCTTCCGCGTCATTTAATTCACCTAGCAGCCTCCGCTACATTAGATCCTCCCGAAAACTTCCACAGCTTCTGGAAATATTTCAGACCACACTTAAGTCAACCATCAAGCCCTGCAACCCAAAGACATCCTGGAGCTACCTCCTGATCAGAAGACATCACCCTCCGGAGGGAGTCACCCACAGTTCAAAGTTTTTGACTTCACCTCGGAAGTCTCTGGTAGCGACCACTGAGATCTCCGCATGCAATTACGCCACTTTCCCTCTCCCACGTTGAAACGTGTAATTCCCCTGCATTCAAGATGAACAATTATCGATAATGAAGAGATTTCCTGTATGAAATCCCAACAGTCCAGCGTTCATAATCACGACCGCTACAACAAATTTGCACTGAAGGTCATGCAGTTACAGGAAACTCGTCAGCTCTCATTTACTAGCAACAACTCGGTATAAATGGAGCCTCGTCTCCAACGAGAGGGGATCTGAATCCTCTCTCTGGACCTAACCAAGACTTTACCTATACTTTCACAGTCAACCTTGATTTAGGGACACTCCAAACAATCTCTGTAACTTTTGTAAATTGGCAAATTATAGTGGATCTTCATCCTCCTTCCCGTGGGTTTTCTCGATTTGGATTTCCATATAAAAATCATGTGTCTTCATTTCTTTTCTGTATTGTGATCACCACTTTATATCTATACTCTAAACCCCCTCTCTCACTTGTGTGGATCGACCGTCCGATCTTTCACAGCAGAAAATCTCCACCACACTCCGGAAACACCAAGACGTGTTATCGAGTCCGATCCGCAACTCTACGTTCCTGTCTCCAACTCCTATGGAGAAAATCCACTATTACTGGTTTGCGAAACTGAACTAATGTTTACAAGCAATGATCTCTCGAGATCTACTTAGGGTTGCAACTCTTACAACTATCTCTCTTATTTGAAGTTTACTACAACAAAAGTAACAAAACTTGCGAACACACTTGATCACCAAAAACTCTCACAAACTGCAAACCTCTATCTAAGATTAAAAATTTGAGAACTCAAGATTGTGTGTGAGGAAACAAGAAAATTGATGAGAAGGCGCAAAGAAATTTTGTAAAATTTTCATCAGAGATTAGATCAAGAATAGCTCTGAAATTTTTTAAAACTAAATTTTTTGGCAAATAAAAATTAAAAAGTTGCTAAAAATGAACATAAAATCTTTCAAAGCTGTCGAAAATAGATCTTTCATTTTCAACGGGTAACTATAACAAACTACTATATTTTTCAAAATTTAAATGTCATTTTCGAAAATATAAGACATATCGAAAGTCATTTTCGAAAGTGCCTAATTTTCAAAGAGAAAATTATCGAAAATGAGTCGGGTTTGCAACCAACCCAACTCTTTGAAAAACATTGTCAAAAATGCTTTTATGAGCTGTCAAAAATGGTTTTTGACCGTTTAAGAAAAACAAAGAGAAAACCGTTGAAAATGAGTCAGTTTTGCAATCGACTCAACTCTTTGTTAAATGTTGTCTTTCAATCTTCAAATTGAGATATTCCAAGATACATTTGTTGAAGTTGAGCTCTAATCTATGATCTTGAATAACCTGCAGACTTTATAAACACTTCAAGATTATTAGTTCTTTAACTATATGAGTTATAAATGACAAAACTCACAAAGTTATATATGCATAGATTTGAGAAAAGTTTTATCAAAACTCTCCAGAATTCATACATACATTCTAAACTTAGATATATCCAATAAAAGCTCAATATGATATGTAACTATAACAAAGAGATTTCAACAACGTATCAAAAAAATATACTAATGATGCATACATATCCATCCAAATAAGATTACAAAGTATATTTCCAAGACATGAAATTTGCATCATAATAATTTCTTAGAAACCAGTCTTACTAACCAAATTCATTACATAAACAAGTTAAAATACATCTAAAATACGAAAAACATCCAAAATACTACTAAAACATTCATTACATAAACAAGTTTAAAATACATCTAAAATACGGAAAAAATCAAAAAATACTCCAAATTACTACTAAAACATGCCATATATCTCCAAAATATCTCTCTTCCTTTTTGTTCATCCATCAACAAAGGGGAATCAAAGATCAGAAACTGTATTTTCGAAAGTTTATGTATCAGCTTTCGATAATAAGTCTATTTTAGTAGCTAGAAATTATATTTGAAATATTTGTGAAATATTTTAAATTAAATTCATAAAATAAGTAAAAAAATATAAATAATTATCTAACATTAATAATCAATCATAGATATCACAGGAAAAAATTGTTTTTATTTAATATTTCAATGTTGTATCATAAAGTAAACATGCACAAAACTAATTATCCAATATGCAAAAATTTAGTTCACCACAGATAAAACAAAATTTATTGATATCTAGTGGGTTTGTGAAAATATCAACAAGTTGCATATCAATTGGAACATAATGTATAAAGATATCACATATTCAAAGTGGTCCATCAGAAAATTTTACTTAATTTTAATATGCTTGGTTTTATTATGCTTATTTGTATTCTTTGTCATGTGTACCGTGCTCGTGTTATCATATAAAATCTTGATGTGATTAAATTGCAAATCAAAGGCCGGGGGCATGTTCATCCAGAGAACTTTAGAACAATAAGTTTCTGCTGCAACATACTTCGCCTCAGCAGTTTAACCGAATTTTGTTTCTTGAAAGACCATGAAACGAGACAATTTTCTAGAAATTGACACGTCCCACTAGTACTCTTCCTGTCGCCTCAACAACTCGCATAGTCAGTATCCGAATAACTAGTCATGTCAAAGTGATTGACTTTCAGATACCACAAATTCATCTCAACCATTCCCTTAAAATATTTAATAATACACTTTATTGTATTTAGATACCTCTTTGGGACACAATTGAAGTCTAGCACGTAAAAATACGCTAATCATGATGTCAGATCTACTAGTAGTCAAATATAATAAGCTTTCTATCATGCGTCTATATAATTTAATTTCAACATCTTTACCATGTTCATCTTTGTCAAGCTTAGTAGTGGTAGCTATGGAAATTTTACTTATCTGGCATTCACGAGCTCAAATTTCTTAATCAACTCCTTTGTGTACTTGACTTGGTTCAAGGATATCCCATCATTCATTTGCTTTATTTGTAGTCCAAAAAAATAGTTGAGCTCGCCTATTATACTCATTTCGAACTCATCCTTCATACACTTTTCAAATTCCTTACACAACAACTCATTAGTAGATCCAAAAATAATATCATCAATATAAATTTGAATAATTAAGATATTATTTTAAAAATATTTAGTAAATAGTGTTGTATCTATTTTGTCTTTAGCAAAACCCTTTTTAAAAAAGAAATTGCGAAGCCTCTCATACCAATCTCTTAGAGCTTATTTCAAACTATAAAGAACCTTCCTCTAATTTGAAAGATAGTTGAACTGTGTAGGATCAATGAACCCCGGGGTTGCTCCACATATTTTATATCCATTTAGAAACGAACTCTTGACATCTATTTGAAATAATTTAAATCTTTATATCATGCATAAGTTAGAGTCATACGAATGGCTTCGAGCCTTGCAACCGGTGCAAATATTTTCTCAAAATCGATTCTCTTGGTTTGATTGTAACCTTGGGTCACGAGCCTAACCTTGTTTCTAATTACATTGCCAGACTCATCTAGCTTATTCTTAAATAACCACTTAGTACTAATACTTGGCCTATCATTGGGTCTGGGAACAAGTTTTCTGTAACGCCCTGATCCCGCAGATGCGGGGACGCTACGGTAACGTATATATGCAGAGTGGACAAACCTCCATGTATATACATTAAGCCACAGTACAGGGAAATAAACATGTTATACAAAATAATTCTAGCATAAATAAGTACAAGAATACCTGCAAAAGGGCTCAATGACCATGATAGATATGAAAACATGGATAAATAAGTAAATAAAGACATAATCATAAAGATACCTATGAATAGTATAGGTTGAAAATACACCTAGGGGGGTGAATAGGTGTAAGGCTAATCTAATGAACAATAATGCTGAATTAAAAACTTAATGCAACACACTTAGTGTAACTAACGAGTGTAGCCGAATTCCCGGTAAAGGGCTCTGGACTAACTCCTCTGAATTCCTCTGAATAAGAGTTAAGGTGCTATGTAAAGCTCTCTTGGTTAAACACAAGTATGGGCACACAAACAACACAAGCATGTATATGATATGACAATATGAATTAATGCACAATGTAAGAGAGAGAGAGAGAGAGAGTTAGAGAAAGTGGATCAAACGCAAATACCAAGATATGTTTCGAGGTTCGAGCACACAGCTCTACGTCCCCGCCTTCACACAGAAGGATTTTCACTAACTCGTCCACACAGGACTTCCCACACAGGGAACCTCTACTGAGGATTTGGGTAAATACAATCGGGTGTACACAACTCCTCTCTCAACCGATACAATCTCTACACTTAGAGGCAAGACACAAAACAAATCACCTCTACACTTAGAGGGATAGTACAAAGCCACTCAAACAACAATCACCTCACACTTGAGGGATTCCAACACAATCTCCACCTCTCACTAGAGGGAGCCAAATACCACTTTCACAATCACCTCACACTTGAGGGATAACAACTCAATCACCTCTCACTTGAGGGATATCACAAAGATAGAAGGTTTACAACTTGGTGGTCTATCTCAACTACAAATCAAATCTTCTCACTAAAACAAAGATCCTAATAGATAGGATAGGATGATAAGCTCAATTGTGAGAAATAAAGAGTTTGAAAATCAAAAACACAAAGAAAAACTCTTGAGAAAACTTCTAGGAGATATAAAAATGAAGATCAAAACCAATCCCAAAGACTTTCTTTTTCTTTGAATTTTTCAACCCTTTTAAAACAAATAAAGATCAAATCTTTAGGCTTAAAAACTCTTTCGAAAACTAGTGTTAAAACACTTGAGAAGATGAAAATTTTACTCTTAAAAATTCTTTTTAAAAACAACCTAGAAATGGGGTATTTATAACCCATTTGAAAATCTGCCCGTTGGCAGCTGAAAAGAGCCAGTTTGCCCTTCCAGTCGACTGGCCGGTCGACCGGCTAACAGTCACATTTTTGACCGTTGAGCCCAGCGGTCAACCGCCCAGTCGACCGTCCCCAGATCCAAAGAGCAACGGCTCTCTGGCCGGTCGACCGCACGGTCGACCGAAGCTGAGAGAGCAGACACTTTGTCCGACCGCCTGGTCGACCGGAGGCTTTTCCAGAGAGCAGAGCTCTCTGGCGATCGACCGACCCGGTCGACCGGCCTCCTCAGACTGGCTGCGTGCACGTCCTGTGCACGTCGGTCGACCGGCCCGGTCGACCGCCCACTGCTACGGTCGATCGGCCCGGTCGACTGGCAGTCAGCTAGTTTGACATTTTTGGGACTTAAATACTTGGGTTTTTATCTTTAAATAAATCTCATAAAATGACATAAATTTCACAAAAATTAATTCATGTTATATCTTTGAAATACAAACATGTGTGACAAAAATTCAACACATATTTCAAACTTTTTGAACCATTTTTGTGACTTGAAAATTTTGCCTTAAACCAAAAACGGTATTTTCTAGAAACCAACTTCTAAAGGAAAATACAGTTTTTCTATAAACTTGTATAAATACAAAAACATGATATTGAAACAACTTTGAAGCATATAGTATATGGATAGAATCCAATATACATGAAAGATATTATATCTATGTTTTTGACATTAAATTCAAAAATAGGTTTTGTCTAACTACAAAATTCCAAACACATGAATTGTGTATCAAAATAAGTTTTTCTAAGTATATGAAGCATAGATGTATATAGATCAAATATAATATACATTAAACCATGTAAACTTGTTTTGATTCTATCTATTCATGAAAACTAAGATCGGTTAAACCGAAAACCAAAACCAAAACATGAAACGTAAAACAAGTGTGGATGTTGTGAACTTGAGCATATCACACTATTTAATCTTTACAATGGATCTAAACTAAATCTTAACTAAACAAACCAATGTCTTCTTGTCTCTAAGCCGACTCGATCCAAACGCAATTCCCCGATTTTGACTCCAACCGAGTGCTAGATGAGAACTTGACGCTCGAGCTCTTGAATCACCATGTGAAAAGCTCCAAAACACCTTTGTTGAAGCTAATCACCTACTAATATCTTAATCAAATATCTAAAACTAAATATCACAAGATTATTAGTAAACTATAACTACATGAGTTAATCATCATCAAAACTAGAGTGGAAGGTCTCTGGGCCAACAATCTCCCCCCTTTTGATGATGCCAAAACTCATGGAGTTATATATGCATGGATTAAAGTTAAGATTTATAGAAGCTTCCCCTTAACTCATGTATAGCAATAAACAAGTAGATATGCAATAAATGCTATAAACATAAACATGCTTTTGATATCAAATTTTAAAATAAATATGTTTTTAAATAATTGCTCTTGATACCAATAAAAATATCAATAAAAGCTCTTGATATCAACAAAACAAAAACAACAAAATATATTTTTGATACTAATATCCATGCTCTTGATACCAATATCAACAAAACATAAAACAAATATTTTAATATAGACTTTGATATAAACTTAAATAAACATGCATATATACTAAAATTCTTAAACTTATATAAACATGCATATATACTAAAATTCTTCTCCCCCTTTTTGTCAATCATCAACAAAAGGGTTAAAGTAAAAAAAATATTCTCCCCCTTTTGTCAGAAACAAAAATCAACAAAGGGGTTCAAACAATAAAGGTTATAAATAAAGAAGATGTTAAGCTTCCCTTGCATATAATCAATGCAAATCAAAACATTATGATACCAATTGAAAAAAATATATCAATTTAGTGCAAAGGTATATATAAAAACATCATGATACCAAATGATGATACCAATTGAAAATAAACTTAACATGTTGAAGATACCAAAAAAAATTTTGATACCAAATTGAAAGATATAAACATATAGGTAATCTTGATTGTAAAAATATGTACCAATTGAAAATATTTTACATTTTTGATACCAATTTGAAAAACATACACCAATCCTTTTTAGCAATATTCTTGATACTATTTGAAAATGAAACATATATCCAATTGAAATTATTATTTATTATCAATCGAAAAGTTTTTTCATTAGGAGCATAGGATACCATATAAACAAAAGAAATCATTATCATTTTTCAACATAAAGAGTGAGAGTAAGATACCAATAGTAAACAAAACCAATTGAAAGGTAAAATATGATTTTCTCCCCCTTTATGAAATACTAAACAAAATGATGCATAAGCTTGTATAAGATACCAATTGAAAAATAATCAATTGAAATATAATTGTCATTTAAGGAATCAAGCTTAGCATAACCAAAATTTGTGCTCAAAGATATAGAGATATAGTAAGCACAAATAAAGCATATATGAGTATACAAAATGAATGTCAATTGTGATACCAAATGAAAAAATACAATGATACCAATTGAAACTATAATGAGAATCAAGTGTATAACTCATACTTCCTACCACCCATTTCATGCACATGATTTAAATAGATTTTCAATAATGAGCATATAAGGCATGGTCGCCCAACCAACCGCCCTTAAATGGGTAGGGGTTTTCAAAAATAAGTTTGAAAATAGTTTTAGTACAATTGAAAACTCTACCAAAATGAAGAATACGAACTAGTTTAATGAAAAACTTATAAACTAGTACGAAATTCTTCAAGTAAGGAATAAAGCAAAATTATATTTCATGAAAAACATGTAAGTCATATGAATATCAATACTCAAAATTTATAAAGCATATATCATATTCATGAAAACAACATCATGAGAAAATAATAAATAATGTGATTGTATAAGTTTTGTGAAAGACATAGTCATGAAAATAGGCAATTAAGCTCAATATGAAATTCCTTAAAATATGAAAAACAAGAAAATCTAATTTTCATTAAAATAATTTAATCTTCAAGGCATATGTATGTTTTGTACAAACTAAAGTATACATACATATCCAAACATAACGAGTCCACAAAAGTATATGCATGAAGGCAAGTGGCGCAAGGATGTATATGTATACCTATTAGTTTAGACAAAATAGACATATACATGAAGTTAAAACATAAATATGAAAAACATGTCAATAATATGAAATTCAAGTCAAAATGTATGAATCATCAAAACTAGGCTATACTAGTACATCTTATAAGTACAAATGAGCAATCAAGTACAAACATATAATAATCTATTTGTGGCTCACTAGTTGTACAAGTATATACCTAAGTTTTAATGAAAACTAACATCTAAACAGTAGTCAAAACATGAAGCATAGAAATTAAAACAAAACTTATATGATCATTATGGTAAATGCACATGCATTAGATCTATGATATACACAATAGGTAAAACAAATGTGAGAACACAAAAGTATAAGTCTATATTAAACATGGGTGATCTCAAATACTAATCATGCATATCACGAGTCTAATAATCATGACATTTAACATACTAATCATGAAACAAGACATGCTAAAAATCAAAAATATGAAAAGCATGTAAACATAATGGGAGTTAGAGATCGTTACCAAAAATCATGAGGGTACATCTCTATGTCTCTAAACCAAGGTGGTCCTCTCACCAAACTCCCCTTGAATGTGATGCTTCCAAATTGTTATCTTTAGGCTCGGAACGCATCCACCTCAAGGCACCATCACTCTCACGTCATGTGAGAGTCCACACCTACATCAAATAGAATAGGATGGTCTTTGGTACCCACACTCTTTTGGGTCCATAGGGATTAGCTCCTTTCCTAACCCAAACAAATTTATTTGCTAAATTGGAATCATGTATCCTATCATAACAAAATTTAGTAAGGTGGCCTTTACGTCCACAATGTGTACATGTGTACACATGAGCATACATTGTGTGATGGGTGTGAACGTGGGAAGCATGTGTATGCCGTGGTTTGTGTGCATGCATAGATGGAACTTATTTCTTTCGAAATAAAGATTCCAAACGTGTATGGTTCATGATACAATGGCTCAAAGTGGAGCCCAAACAATCCATACTCTTCTTTAGCAAACAAAAATCATTTTCAATCATGGAAAAAGAGGTGCATGCAATAGGTATGCTAGATGATGAAGCTACACTAGCATGACAAACATGAGAATCAATATCAATTTTCAAAGATTTATTTTTATTTAGGCAAACTTCTAAATCTTTTGAAATTAAATCAATTTTATTTTTTAAAGAATCATTTTCTTTTAAAAAAAAGTTTTGAAGATAGACTTTCATTTTTCTTCAAAACATTTTCACAATCATTTTTACTTTTTAGAATCTTGTTTTCATTTAGGGCAAGATCAAGCTTAGATTTCAATGAATCCCTTTCATTAGAAATCTCATATCTTTCTTGCAAAACAATATCAAATTTTGAAGACAAGTCCTTATTTTCTTTAGTTAACTTACAAGTTTTCTTTTTCAATACTTTGTATTTTTCTAAGAGGTTCTCACAAACAATAGATAACTCTTCATTTAATGCATCAACATCCATACTATCAAGCTCATCAAAAGAAGAGATAGCACTATCTAGTTGAGTGTCCGAATGTACCTCAAGGGAGTCATTCTCTTGGACCATGAAGCAACGTTGGTCGAACTCTTCTCCACTAGATTCCTTCTCTATTTGGATTGGCAATTGAAGCTTTGGAGAGGTCAAGATGTTCCACACTGCAAAGGCGAAAATACAATGAGAAACCATATTTAAATATTTTTTGCTAAGTGATTTTCTAAGTGCCTCTAGGGCTAGTGCATTGGCCTCTATATGGATGCTATTACTAAAATAAGATTTCTTCGTAATGGTAAGGTAAACTTTATAACCTATGACTTTTAAATGCCAACTCATCCTAACCTTCCGTATATCAATTTTAAAGATATCAAACATGGGAGGGCTATCCATGAGTGTAAACAATATGTGTGCAAATGCAAATGATATATTAGTAAAACTAAGATCACACTCCTAGGTGGTTAAACCTAATATCAGAAGTGTAGGCTCTGATACCAATTAAAAATACACCTAGAGGGGGTGAATAGGTGTAAGGCTAATCTAATGAACAATAATGCAGAATTAAAAGCTTAATGCAACACACTTAGTGTGACCAACGAGTGTAGCCGAATTCCCGGTGAAGGGCTCTGGACTAACTCCTCTGAATTCCTCTGAATAAGAGTTGAGGTGCTATGTAAAGCTCTCTTGGTTAAACACAAGTATGGACACACACAAACAACACAAGTATGTATATGATATGACAATATGAATCAATGCACAATGTAAGAAAGATAGAGTTAGAGAAAGTGGATCAAACGCAAACACCAAGATATGTTTCGAGGTTCGAGCACACAGCTCTACGTCCCCGCCTTCACACAAAGGGATTTCCACTAATTCGTCCACACAGGGCTTCCCACATAGGGAACCTCCATTGAGGATTTGGGTAAATACAACTGGGAGTACACAACTCCTCTCTCAACCAATACAACCTCTACACTTAGAGGCAAGGCACAAAACAAATCACCTCTATACTTAGAGGGATAGGCACAAAGCCACTCAAATAACAATCACCTCACACTTGAGGGATTCTAACACAATCTCGACCTCTCACTAGAGGGAGCCAAATGCCACTTCTACAATCACCTCACACTTGAGGGATAACAACTCAATCACCTCTCACTTGAGGGATATCATAAAGATGGAAGGTTTACAACTTGGTGGTCTATCTCAACCACAAACCAAATCTTCTCACTAGAACAAAGATCCTAATAGATGGGATAAGATGATAAGCTCAAGTCTGAGAAATAAAGAGTTTGAAACTCTTGGGAAACTTCTAGAGAGATATAAAAATGAAGATCAAAACCAATCCCAAAGACTTTCTTTTTCTTTGAATTTTCCAACCCTTTTAAAACAAATAAAGATCAAATCTTTAGGCTTAAAAACTCTTTTGAAAACTAGTGTTAAAACATTTGAGAAGATGAAAATTTTGCTCTTAAAAATTCTTTTTGAAAACAACCAAGAAATGGGGTATTTATAACCCATTTGGAAATCTGCCCGTTGGCAGCTGAAAAGGGCCAGTTTATTCTTTCGGTCGACTGGCCTGTCGACCAGCCAACGGTCACATTTTTGACCGTTGAGCTCAACGGTCGACCGCCCGGTCGACCGTCTCCAGATCTAGAGAGCAACGACTCTCTAGTTGGTCGACCTCACGGTCGACCGAAGCTGGATACAGAGAGCAGACTCTCTGTCCGGTCGACCGCCCAGTCGACCGGAGGCTTTTCCAGAGAGCAGAGCTCTCTGGCGGTCGACCAACCCGGTCGACCGGCCTCCCTAGCCTGGCTGTGTGCACGTCCTGTGCACGTCGGTCGACCGGCCCTGTCGACCGGCAGTCAGCCAGTCTGACATTTTTGGGACTTAAACACTTGGGTTTTTATCTTTAAATAAATCCCATAAAATCACATAAATTTCACAAAAATCAGTTCATGTTATATCTTTGAAATACAAACATGTGTGATAAAAATTCAATACATTTCAAACTTTTTGAACCATTTTTGTGACTTGAAAAATTTGCCTTAAACCAAAAACGGTATTTTCTAGAAACAAAACTTCTAAAGGAAAATACAGTTTTTCTATAAACTTGTATAAATACAAAAATATGATATTAAAATAACTTTGAAGCATATAGTATATGGATAGAGTCCAATATACATGAAAGGTATTATATCTATATTTTGACATTAAATCCAAAAATAGGTTTTGTCTAAATACAAAACTCCAAACACATGAATAATATATCAAAATAAGTTTTTCTAAGTATATGAAGCATAGATGTATGTAGATCAAATCTAATATACATTAAACTATGTAAACTTGTTTTGATTCTATCTATTCATGAAAACCAAGATCGGTTAAACCGAAAACCAAAATCAAAACATGAAACGTAAAACAAGTATGTGTGTTGTGAACTTGGGCATATCACACTTTCTAATCTTTACAATGGATCTAAACTAAATCTTAACTAAACAAATCGATGTCTTCTTGTCTCCAAGCCAACTCGATCCAAATGCGATTCCCCGACCTTGACTCCAATCGAGTGCTAGATGTGAACTTGACGCTCGAGCTCTTGAATCATTATGTGAAAAGCTGCAAAATATCTTTGTTGAAACTAATCACCTGCTAATATCTTGATCAAATATCTAAAACTAAATATCACATGATTATTAGTAAACTATAACTACATGAGTTAATCATCATCAAAACTAGAGTGGAAGGCCTCTGGGCCAACATAGGTGACGAGTCTCCTATGTGTATCCTGTGAAATATCTAATACTATGATATCTCGGATCTCCAATCAGGCATGCAAACTCAGGGTCATCAGAAAGTGACCTAGTGAGTAATAAATATCGGAAGCAGTAATATATACTATAATAGTACAATCATGATAATATATAATGCATATCAAGGTAACAATGATGCAATATAAATATTGAAACAATCGGTATATCGATATTACAAGTATGTTATCAATATTATAATATCATCAGTACCTAACAATTATAACAATGTTATTACCACGATAGTATTCAATTTTATATCATTACTATCAGTTTATATATTATTCTCAATATGCATAATATGACACAGTATTAAGTATTCCTAATTACATCAGTGTGTATGAGTAACATGTAATAAATTTTAATTACTTTATATTTCTTGTTTAATCTAATAATAACAGTAACATAATGGTGTTGTGATGAATATGAACATATAGATATGAAGTATGCAGAATAAACATTTTACAGTGTTGTGATTATAAAATTACAGTGTCTATAGGGTATACATGAAAAAGAATACATGGAATGCAGAGTATACATGTACATGAATAGTGTGTCAGCACATGAAGTGTAACAATTATCAGGAAGTATAACAAGGTATACATGTGATATGATAGTGGATAAAATATCAGGAATAGTAACAAGTACAACTGAACATTAATATGCATGTATCGGGCAAGTCATGTTACTTATACAATAATAACAATCAGTACCACTGTTATTTTAATCAATCTATTCTAGTATCCCATACCACTGGTAGTTCATATCAGAGCCCCCACTCCGGCCGAACCCTTTTGAACATGGCATACGGGTATCGTGACCCGAATGAGAGAGTGACCAAATAACAAGCGTTCCCAATGTCACTATTGTTTACTTACTTTATTTTATTAATTGAAAATCTAATGGTCAAAGAGCTCAAATTGGGTGAGTGTATCCCGTACATACCCAGAACCACGACCTTAAATAAACCCTTCGGTGCTGAGACCAGGGCTACCCGCTAGGGCAAGAGCTGAAACAAGAAGCTCAATGAGCTAAATACAATTAGTAGTCGCACTACCGTCCCCTGCAGTGGGATAAATATGGATCCATGACATCCACCCGATAAGACCTAATCAACCGTCAAGTCTCCCCCATGTCCATATTATATTTATTACATTTTAACTATACAGTGTATCAAGAACTAGAACAGTACATGATATAAGTAATACGATAATAGGACATGAGCTCTGTTGATAGCATGAAACAAGATATGAAAAACGGAAAACAAGAGATGTGATATTTTTAGAGCTGACCCCCATGGCTTAGACTCACGTGGCACTTAGTTCCTCACATTGCATATCAATAACATTCATGTCCAGTAAATAGGGATATCAATATCGGTAGAGGAAAACAATCATGTAACAGGAATACATGAATATACTTGCAGCAATTATCTATATAATATGAGCAGTGATTCATGCGATAGGATACAGAAACAATCAACGCATGTATACAGGCGAATCCATATATAACAGTGATATACGAATAAAATAATAATATTCAATGTAACACAAGATCTGTGTAACAAGTATATAAGTACATGAAATAACAGTGTCTGGTATAGTAGAAAAATCATGTAACAGTGACAGTGTTTAGTGTAGTAGAGTATCTGTGTATCAGTAATATATGATCATGAAATAATATTATTTACTGTAACAGTATCTGTGTAACAGTGATAGATGTACATGAAAAGACAGTGGCCGATATGTTAGATGTTACAGGAACATGTGTCAGTAAACATGATGATTTCATTATTATTACTATGATCGATATCACAAATAAATTATATACAATTTTCTATTTTCAAACTCTTCACAATCATTTTGATAATTGTTAATTTAGTATTTTATAATATTTTTTATCAATAAACCAATAATCGCTTATTACCAATATATATAACTAATCTATTTGTATTTTATATTAAAGCAAGAAATAAAATAAATTAATTTTTTTATCAATTATATTAAAATAACTAACTTACATATTTTAATTACAATGATTTATCAATAATTACATTTTATTAAATAATATTATATTGATTTATCGATAACAATCAATCAATTTCATTAAACATGATAAAATATAATTTATAAATAAAATACTCACATAGCTATAATAAGATTGTAGCTCATCTTTATACGATCGCAACGGCTCCAGAATCTTCCAATTCTGAGTCCGGATGCTCCAGATATCGCCCGAACACTAATCATATAAATAGGTTAAATATGCAATCTCGAGATTTAAAATTGTAAATATCATAAATAACCAGGAGGTTTTATGTAAAATTATCTTTATGGGTTTAAAAGCGGGATTAAGGTCCTAACGGGTAGGGTTCAGATCCACAACCCAGACCCATTTTGTTGGCCCAAAGGCCTTCCACTCTAGTTTTGATGATGATTAACTCATGTAGTTATGTTTACTAATAATCTTGTGTTGTTTAAGTTTCAGATCATTAACCAAGATATTAGTTGGTGATTAGCTTCAACAAGGTGTTTAGAAGCTTTTCATGATGATTCCAGGGCCAAAGCTTCAAGATCATACATTGCCTAGCCCATGGATGGAGTTTTGGAGCAAGTCTACTTGAAGATGAAGATCATCAAGAAGACTTAGGTATCCATAGTTTAGATAGTGTGTTTTAGATCCATTTGTAAAGTTTAGTATAGTTGATATGCTCAAGTGCACAACACATAAAAGTTTTATGGTTTGGATTTGGTTTTCATGAATAGTAGATCAAAACAAGTTTACTTTATTTTTATGTATATTAGATGTGTTCTAAATATACATACATGCTTTAAACTTGCTAGACAAACTTATTTTGACTATTCTATTCATGTATTGAAAAATCAAGTTTGATAAAAATACAAGTTTTGTTTTTGATAAAATTTGCAAGACTCGAAAATGAATTGATATGATTGATATATGTCTTGCAATTTTTATCACAAGTTTGTATTTCAATACAAAATGTTAAAACAAGTTTTATGGGATTTTCAGAAAAGATAAAAGATTTTTATAAAATAATTTTCCCAGTTTTTCTGACCCAGTTTCTGTTCCAGGCTTCTATTAGTCGACTAAGTCAACTGACCTAGTCGACTAGGTAGAGGTCAGTCGACCGGGTCGGTCGACCGACGTGCACAAATCTGTGCACGTTTGGAGCCTTTGGGACGGTCGACCGGGACGGTCAACCGGTCTGAGAGCAGAGCTCTCTGTTTGTTTCGGTCAACCGGGCCGATCGACCGCAGTTGCCCAACGGTCATATTTCTGACCGTTGGCGGTCGACCGGGCCGGTCGACCGTTGCCGGTCAGAGCTGTCAGCTCAGCTCTAACGGCTAGTTTTGTATTGGGCCTATATAAACCCCATCTTTTTGGGTTTTTGGCCAAGGTTTTCAAGAAGAAAAATTTCAGTGATTCTCTAGTGTTTAAACAAGTTTTCAAAATAGTTTTTTGTGCTAAAAAGAATTCATCTTATTTGTTTTTAGGTTTTTGGAAAAATCAAAGAAAAGAATATTTTGGGAGATTTGTCTTGGTTTTCATTCTATATCTTTTGCAAGAATTTTCCCAAGTGTTTTTCTTTGTTGCTTGTTTTCCAAACACCTAGTTTCCACACTTGAGCTATCACCTATCCTAATCTATTTAGGATCTTGTTTTTGTGGAAAAGAAAAGAGAAAAGAAAGAGAGATTGAGTTTGTGGTTTTTGGAACCACTTGTTATAAACACCCTTATTCTTGTTGTATCCCTCTTAGGTAGAGGTGATCGGGTGATTGGTTGCTCCCTCTTGTGAGAGGTGGAGTTTGGTTGTAAACCCTCTTCGGTAGAGGTGTTGGTTGTTGTGGTTGTTTGGCTAAGGGCCTACCCCTCTTGTGTGAGGAGGTGTTTGTTTGAGAGAGGAGTTAGGTACTCCATTGTTGTACAAATCCTTCTCGGTGAAGGTTCCCTCCGTGGGAGTCCTCGGTGGACGGTATAGTGGATTGGAAATCCTACACGGTGGTGTAGGCGGGGATGTAGAGCAAGGGTGCTCGAACCTCGAAACATATCATTGTGTTTGCGTTTGATCCACTTGTCTCTAAACTCTCTCTTTACATTTGTGCAAAGCATCATACATAACATCATATCATATTTGCTTGTGTTGAGCATAATTCACATATCTATTTGCTTGTGTTGCCTTGCATATATTCTTATTGCTATTCATCCTTATTTGCTTGGCTTGCTTGTGTGTGTGCCTAACTTATACTTAACCAACAAGAGCTTCACATAGCACCTCAACCCATTCAAGGGGAATCAAGAGGAGTTAGTCCAGAGCCCTTCACGGGGAATTCAGCTACACTTGTTGTGTTGTATTAAGTTTGTGCAAGATTTGCATTAGCTTCCGCATTTAGCGCACTTAGTTTTGCATTTAGTTTTAGATTAGCACTAACACCAATTCACCCCCCCTCTAGGTGTTCCCTTTCAATTGGTATCAGAGTTAGTGCTCCTGATACTTAGGCTTAACATCCTAGGAGTGAGATCCATTTATTGCTAATCTTGTTTGCATTTGCTTGTTTGCACACATATAGTTTACCATGGCCTTCATGACCCCACCTATGTTTGACCCTTCCAACATTCATATTTGGAAGATTAGGATGACCGTTTATTTACAAACCCTAGGTCATAAAGTTTACCTTGCCATTACCAAGGAATCCTTCCTTAGTGATAGCAATCATATAGGGGCCAATGCACAAGTCCTAGAGGCCATTAGAAGCACATTATCTAAAGATTATCTTTTACGTGTTTCTAACATTGATTCCGCCCTTGCAGTGTGGAATTTGTTGACCACCACCACCACCTCCGAGCTTCATGTACAAATCCAAGAAGAGGAATCTAGTGGAGAATCCGAGTCACAATGCTTCATGGTCCAAGGGAATGACTCCCTTGAGGTACATTCGGAACCCCACTTAGATAATGATGATTGTGCTAGTTCTTCAAATGATTATGTTGATCCCCATGCCCTGAATGAAGAACTATCAATTGTATGTGAAAAATTAATAGAAAACTATAAAGTTTTGAAAAAGAAAAGTCTAGAAATTGAAAAAGAAAATAAAAGTTTGCATTCTAGACTTGATTGTGTTTTGCAAGAGAAGGTTGAGGTCTATAATGAAAGAGATGCATTAAGATCTCAATTAGAACTTGCACTAAAAGAAAATGAATTTTTAAAATCTAAAAATAATTGTGAAACACTTTTGAAGAAAAATGAGAACTTGTCTTCGAAAGTTGATTTTGTTTTAAAAGAGAATGTTGCTTTGAAAAATAAAATAATTTCTATTTCAAATGATTTAGATGTTTGTTTAAAGAAAAATGAAGTTTTAAAAAATAAGATTGATGAACATGTTTGCCATGCTAGGGTAGTTTCACCTAGATCACCCCTTGCATGCTCCACTCCTTCTATGATTAAAAATGATATAAACATGTTGAAGAAGAAAATGGATTGTTTGGGCTCCACTATGAGCCAATGTGCTAAGAACCATACACGCTCGGAATTCTTGGTTCGAAAGAAACAAGTTCCATCTTTTATGCATGCACACCCTCCAAGGCATACACATACTCCACACGGACACCATCAACACATGTATGCTCATGTGTACACATGTACACATTGTGGCCGAAAAGGCCATCTTGCTAAATTTTGCTATGATCGTTTACATGTTGAGAATTTAGCAAAGAAGTTTGTTTGGGTTAGAGAAGGGACTAACCCCCATGGACCCAACAAGATGTGGGTACCAAAGACCACCCCTCCTATTATTTTTGATGTAGGTGTGGGCTCTCACATGACGTGAGAGTGATGACACCTTGGAGTGGATGCGTTCCGGACTTAAAGGAAATCAATTGGATGCATCACTTTCAAGGGAAGATTTGGTGGAGATGACCACCATGTTTTGGAGACAAGGAGAGTTGCCTTCTAGGTTTTGGTAACAATTCTTAACTCCTTATTATTGTTATATGCTTTCATATTGATGTTTTATAGCATGTTTTCATTGTCTATAGATTAGTGTGTAAATATCATATTTATTAGATCCTTGACATACATGTATAGTATTTGAGACACACATGCGTGCATGAACCCATACTTAGTGTTCTCACTTTTGTTTAAGCTATAATGTACATCATGAATCTAATATATGTGAATTTACATAGTAATCATGTTTTAGTTTTATCATGATGATTTTTATATTGTATTTTGATGCTCCATGTTAAGATTACTTGTTTAGATGTTAGTTTTCATTAAGACTAGGATTTATACTTGTGCATATAGTGGGCCACAAATAAATTTGTATATGTTTGAGCTTGATTGCTTATTTGAACCCATTAGATGTGCTAGTATAGTCTAGTTTTGATGATTCATGCATTTTAAACTTGTATTCCATTTTTGGATTTGTTTTATGAGTTTTCACTTCATGTATATGTTTGTATTGCCAAACTTTAAGATATACATGTATACCCCTTGAGACATTTGTCTTTCATGCAAATCTATATATATGGACTCAATTGTGTTTAGGGATATGTATGTATACTTATTGTGTTGACACTTCATACATGTACCTTGAAATGAAATGTGTTTTGGTGAAGATTTAGCTTTTCTTGATTTTGTGTTTAATTGTTTAACTTCATGTATATGTCTATCTTGTCCAAACTATTAGATATACATGTTTATCCTTTTTGAGCCACGTGCCTTCATGCATATACACTTTGTGGACTCGTTGTGTTTTGGATATGCATGTATACTTTAGTTTGTATTAGACATACATATGCCTTGAAGATTAAATAGTTTAGATGATTTTCATATTTTCATGTATTCATGTTTTCATGTTTAAAGGAATAATTGAGCTTAATGAAATTTTCATGATTATGATATTCACACTATATTTGTACACTCACTTTTATTGCTTGCTCATGTTTTGTTTTCATGAGTCAAAATTATGCTTAATTGGATTAGAGTGTTGATTTTCATGTGGATTTCTTATTTCATGAAAACGATTTTGTTTTATTCCTTACTTGAAGGATTTCGCACTAGTTAACAAATCATTCTATTTATAACTAGTTACGGTATTCTTCAATTTGGTAGTGATTTTCAAACTAAGCTTATTTTCAAATCTATTTTTGAAAACCCCTACCCTTTATGGGAGGTTGGAAGGGAGATCATGATCATGTATGCTTTAAAATGAAAATCATTTAAAACTTGAACCTTGATTGGGTGGATTAGATTATATGAGTTATACCATGCTTTTATTGCTATGTCAATTGGTATCATTGAACTCTTTCAATTGGTATCATTTTGATCTTTGTGTATACTCATATGTTTATTGTGTATGTATATTTTCAATTGGTATCGTTTATTGGTGATTGGTACTCATTCTATTTCATACACATATACTTGTTTTATTTGTGGTATTATATTTTGAGCACAAATGTTGTTTATGCTAGTGCTTGAGCTTCAATTTTGTTTCAATTGATTACTTTTAAATTGGTATCAAGCCCATGCATCTTTTTGGTTGGTATTTCATAAAGGGGGAGAAAATTTAATTTTGGCTTTCAATTGGTGATTCTTCAATTGGTATTTGTTTCCCACTCCCTTACTTTATGATTAAAAATTTCATATTGGTATCATATGTTTAATATGAAAATTATTTACAATTGGTATCAAAATTTTGTTTAGACATTCAAAATTTATTATGTTTAATTTCAATTAATATCAAGATGTTTCATGTGTTTTTGCTTTAAATTGGTATCTAAAAATTTTGTTTAAAGAAAAATATAAAAGTTTTGATTTGTATTGACTATATGCATATAGATTTATGTTGAGTGTATTGTGTATTGAAGAGCTTAACATCTCTTTTTTATGTGGTACACGTGTGTAGGGGGAGCTTCACATCTCCTCTTATTCATTACATAATGTGTGTTATGTGAATTAGGGCTTAACATCCCTCTTTCATGTAATGCATATGTGTAGGGAAGCTAACTTAGCGTCTTCCTCTTCATGAATGTATATAGCATATAACATCTATTGATCTTTGTTTATTTTCAATTGATATCAAGATGCTTCATTGACATATTTATCTATTGATATCATGTTGTTTATAGTCACCCCTTATTGACATTGTTTTTTTGTTTTAGAACAAAAAGGGAGAACATTGTTTTATTGTTTGGATTGTTTAACCCCTTCTTAATCTTTTTGCTTGACAAAAAGGGGGAGAAAAATTTGTTTGATTTGATTTTACTTTGTTTACCCCTTTGTTGATGATTGACAAAAAGGGGGAGAATTATTTGAGAGTTTAACATGCATATATAAACCACAAATAATTTCTATGCATGATTGGTACATGTTTATATATGCATACTTATGTTTTTGCATATATTAAGTTTTATTGGTAAGTTTCAAGTTTTATTGGTATCTAGAGCATCTAGTGTTTTATTAATTTAATTGGTATCTAGAGCTTCTAGAATATGTTTTATGCATGTTGATGCATACATGTTTATATGCATACTTGTGTTTAGTTGTCTTATGCTTAACAAATAAACAATAGATATGCATATATGTTTTGTTTTGCAAATGTATGGAGATAAGAACTTGATGACTTTTATGATTATTTGACATGTTGTATTTGCATACATGTCATACATTTGCATACATATTTATGAGCTTCATTGTCACATATTTTTATTTGTTTATGCATGAGTTAAGGGGGAGCTTCTTTGAAGCTTAACTTTAATCCATGCATATATAACTCCATGAGTTTTGTCATCATCAAAAAGGGGGAGATTGTTGGCCCAAAGGCCTTCCACTCTAGTTTTGATGATGATTAACTCATGTAGTTATGTTTACTAATAATCTTGTGTTGTTTAAGTTTCAGATCATTAACCAAGATATTAGTTGGTGATTAGCTTCAACAAGGTGTTTAGAAGCTTTTCATGATGATTCCAGGGCCAAAACTTCAAGATCATACATTGCCTAGCCCATGGATGGAGTTTTGGAGCAAGTCTACTTGAAGATGAAGATCATCAAGAAGACTTAGGTATCCATAGTTTAGATAGTGTGTTTTAGATCCATTTGTAAAGTTTAGTATAGTTGATATGCTCAAGTGCACAACACACAAAAGTTTTATGGTTTGGATTTGGTTTTCATGAATAGTAGATCAAAACAAGTTTACTTTATTTTTATGTATATTAGATGTGTTCTAAATATACATACATGCTTTAAACTTGCTAGACAAACTTATTTTGACTATTCTATTCATGTATTGAAAAATCAAGTTTGATAAAAATACAAGTTTTGTTTTTGATAAAATTTGCAAGACTCGAAAATGAATTGATATGATTGATATATGTCTTGAAATTTTTATCACAAGTTTGTATTTCAATACAAAATGTTAAAACAAGTTTTATGGGATTTTCAGAAAAGATAAAAGATTTTTATAAAATAATTTTCCCAGTTTTTCTGACCCAGTTTCTGTTCCAGGCTTCTATTAGTCGACTAAGGCAACTGACCTAGTCGACTAGGCAGAGGTCGGTCGACCGGGTCGGTCGACCGACGTGCACAAATCTGTGCACGTTTGGAGCCTTTGGGACGGTCGACCGGGACGGTCGACCGGTCTGAGAGCAGAGCTCTCTGTTTGTTTCGGTCGACCGGGCCGGTCGACCGCAGTTGTCCAACGGTCATATTTCTGACCGTTGGCGGTCGACCGGGCCGGTCGACTGTTGCCTGTCAGAGCTGCCAGCTCAGCTCTAACGGCTAGTTTTGTATTGGGCCTATATAAACCCCATCTCTTTGGGTTTTTGGCCAAGGTTTTCAAGAAGAAAAATTTCAGTGATTCTCTAGTGTTTAAACAAGTTTTCAAAATAGTTTTTGTGCTAAAAAGAATTCATCTTATTTGTTTTTAGGTTTTTGGAAAAATCAAAGAAAAGAATATTTTGAGAGATTTGTCTTGGTTTTCATTCTATATCTTTTGCAAGAATTTTCCCAAGTGTTTTTCTTTGTTGCTTGTTTTCCAAACACCTAGTTTCCACACTTGAGCTATCACCTATCCTAATCTATTTAGGATCTTGTTTTTGTGGAAAAGAAAAGAGAAAAGAAAGAGAGATTGAGTTTGTGGTTTTTGGAACCACTTGTTGTAAACACCCTTATTCTTGTTGTATCCCTCTTAGGTAGAGGTGATCGGGTGATTGGTTTGCTCCCTCTTGTGAGAGGTGGAGTTTGGTTGTAAACCCTCTTCGGTAGAGGTGTTGGTTGTTGTGGTTGTTTGGCTAAGGGCCTACCCCTCTTGTGTGAGGAGGTGTTTGTTTGAGAGAGGAGTTAGGTACTCCATTGTTGTACAAATCCTTCTCGGTGAAGGTTCCCTCGGTGGGAATCCTCTGTGGACGGTATAGTGGATTGGAAATCCTACACGGTGGTGTAGGCGGGGATGTAGAGCAAGGGTGCTCGAACCTCGAAACATATCATTGTGTTTGCGTTTGATCCACTTGTCTCTAAACTCTCTCTTTACATTTGTGCAAAGCATCATACATAACATCATATCATATTTGCTTGTGTTGAGCATAATTCACATATCTATTTGCTTGTGTTGCCTTGCATATATTCTTATTGCTATTCATCCTTATTTGCTTGGCTTGCTTGTGTGTGTGCCTAACTTATACTTAACCAACAAGAGCTTCACATAGCACCTCAACCCATTCAAGGGGAATCAAGAGGAGTTAGTCCAGAGCCCTTCACGGGGAATTCGGTTACACTTGTTGTGTTGTATTAAGTTTGTGCAAGATTTGCATTAGCTTCCGCATTTAGCGCACTTAGTTTTGCATTTAGTTTTAGATTAGCACTAACACCTATTCACCCCCCCTCTAGGTGTTCCCTTTCACATTTAACTAAATGAAAATGGGTTGAGGGTTAATGGGTATTGGGTTTGGACTTAAGGATAATGGGATGGGTTTTGAGTTAGTGGGCTAGTGGGTTTGGGTTTAGAATCCGAGAGAGAGAGAGAGAGAGAGAGAGAGAGAGAGAGAGAGAGAGAGAGTTCTCAGGACCAAAACAGATAAAAGAAAAGGAAAGAAAGAAAAGGAAAAAAAAAAGAAGAAAGAAAGAGAAAAAGAAAATGAGGGTAGAGAAAGAAGGGGGTGGCCCGGCCTAGGCTGCCCGGCCGGCCATGCGCGACGCTCGGCCGATCATGGGTGGCCGGCAACCTGGCCCAGAGGAGAGGGAGGAGAAAATGGAGATGGTGATGGATGTGGGTGATGTTAATAGTGATTAAAAAGATGATGTTAAAGATGATGTTGGTGTTGATGGTGATGGTAGAGTGATGAACTGGGGATGGTGGTGATGGGTAGTGATTGTGGAGTTGATATAAATGGTGGTGTGGTGGTTAATTGAGGGGTGGTAATGGAGAAATTGGGAGATGGGGGTGGAATTAGAGTTGGAAGAAATGAAGAAGATGGAGGATTGGAAGATAAATTGGTGGTGGATGGGTGGTGATTGTAGTGGGGGGGGGGGGTGGTCGGCCTAGGAGGTGGTTAGAGAAGGCACCGCCGGTATGGATCGCTAGAGGGGGTGTGACGGTTGGAGTGGGTGGTTGTGAAATAGAGTTGAAGAGAAGAGACAGATTAAGGGTTAAATAGAGAGAGAAAGGGTGAGGGAGAGAGTTCACAGGGAGAAGAGAAAAGGCGGTGGGGTAAAGGCGGTTGGGAGTTGGTGGTGCTGGCTGGCTTGTCGGAGAAGGAAAAGAATTGGATTGGAGAAGAGGAAAGAATAAAAATAATTATTTAGTATTATTTAAAGAGTATTTTATTTGAGTCAAATTTGATCAGTTCAGAACTTTTCCAAAAATTCTATAAAATAGAGAAATTATCCTGAGGAACACTGTGAAATCGATTTTAATAAATTTAGTCTGGTTTGCAAATTAAAAATCCTAGAATATAACGCTGATATCGGTCGACACTGGTTCGGTCGAATTTTTTAATTAATTCAGAAAAATCTCCAAAAATGTTCTAAAATAGAAAATATGGTTATAAAGTATAATATGAAAGCAAATTTCAGAAACTCAACTCCTTTTGTAAATTAAAAATCATAAAGCTAATTATCGGTATCGGTCGATACCAACTGCAGAGATTTTTAAAATAATCCAGAAAAAATTCAGAAAAATTTTGAAAAGTATAAAATATTGAAAAATAATATTTGCAGTGACCAATCTGATAATTAGGAAGATCAAATCAAACTTGTTCACCATATTGTGTACTGATACGGTTACACGTAAATCTACGAGCAAGGGGTTCCTCAGACAAAAAATTTCATCCTTGAAATTTCAATTCAGCTGGGAGAACAAAATTTCCAACCTTGGAGTCTGAATGTTATAGGCTTACGATGTTTCTGCTGCGCCACTCTGATATCTATAACGAACATCGATCTGGGAGACTAGTATCAAATACCAAAATAATAGGAAAAAGATCAAGACTATGAAGGAGAAGTGATTAGATTAGAATATTCAGAATGATAAGTGAAATTAAAGAATATTAGAAAACAAGAAAAAGATTGTCAATGGGATGAGATATTCTTGTTCTCATATCTGGAATCTCCAAATTCTGATACAGATGAGTTCTAACCTGAACCTGGTTGTACTGTTGATTAGAGCCTAACTATTGATATATATGGTTACCCATATAGTAGGATCTATAAATATGGCAACACAGACACTAGAAGGGGTGAATAATGTTTATAAACTTTTTAAAAATAAACTACTTGCAGGAAAGTAAATGTACAGAATAAATCTCAGAAAAATGCAAACGCAAATATAAGAGATTTTATCCGTATTTAGTCCTTGTAACCTACGTCCAGTCCCCAAGCAACTCGTTGAGATTTTTCTTATCCTGATTTTGATACATCCCAAAATCAACACCTTGTACACTACTTGACAAAACACCCTTTGCTAAATCTGTATAACTCTTCTCTATACCAAGAAGACCAACTCTTTGAATGATTAAATGTATCCTATAAGTCTTGAAACTTGTACATGATTGTGAATAAAGTATCTTATAGGAGAAGTCTCAAAATTTTTCACAAAAGAATTGAAATTGTGTGAAGAAAAGAAAGTAGAAACAAGTTTTCTAAAAGACATAATTTTTGAACATAGTTTTGGAAAGAAAACTTATGATTTGAATTGGTGATTACATTCAAGGACAACATCCCTATTTATAGGTGAAATCAATGACAAGTTAAGGAAGTTATCAACTCAAATTTGAAAATCAGAACGTTAGAGAAAATACGAGAAAATCAAAACTGAATAACAGTCAGAACTAAAGTTAGTCGACTAGGATATGAGAGTAGTCGACTAGTATAAGAAATTTTGCTTAGGTTAGTCGACTAGCCTAAAGATCAAGTCAGGTTGATACAAAATGATAAGTCTCTGAAAACTAAAATTAGTCGACCAGCAGAGAATGTTAGTCGACTAATATTGCTTACAGTTAACAAACAGAGAATAAGGTATTTTTCTGTGAAGAGACTTAGTCGACTATATAATATAAGAAGTCGACTATAGGATATGTTAGTCGACTATAGAAAGGGCTTAGTCGACTATAAGACTATTTTGTGTGTGATCAAGGCTTTTAACAAATTTCTAAAATACACAAAAATAGTAAATATCCTTGAATAATCTTGAGTAATGAGAACTCAGTACTAGCTTTTGAGATAGAGCTCCAATGCATCTGCATCACAAATGTTATCATCAAAATCTAAGTTCTAACATTCTCCCCATTTTTTATGATGACAAGTTATGTGCACAAAAACTCCCCCTATAGAGAAAACCCCCCAGCAGAGAACAAATTATAACAAATATAGATAAAAGTGTTCTCCTCCTGCAAAAAATATATCATGGCCTACATATATGATATATTATATTTTGCATTATCAAGTATTTGGAATAATTACTATCAAGTATCCACTTTTTCTTTATAAGTTACCTATAAGATAAATATTTTAATGGTACCCATCATGAAAAGGTACATTAGCCTTTTGGAACCCAAACCCAATTTGAATTTGGTTTTCATTTGTAAGTATAAATATAATTACAAGAATTACATACATAATATAAGCAATTTTATCCACACTATTTAGATTTTTAGGAATCCATATATATTTATTCCTTCTTTTAAAATAGTATCAATATTTCTTTTCACAAAAGACTTATATGGATTATGATTATTCTTTTTATAAAAATGTGTAGATTTTCCAGCATTATTTTTTGAAAATCGCAGACCAACATGTGTAGGTTTTTCAAACTTTTCTTTTAAAATTCCAAGACTAAAATGATTATTTGACATCTTTTGATAAGAAATAAATCATTTAAATTTTCTTTTCCTTATTAAATTTTGTTACATTTTAAAATTTCTTCATATTTAATTTTGAAATTTGTCATTTATTTATCTAAAATAGAAATTCTAGAATTTAAAGTAATAGTTTCTCTTTTAAGCAAAACATTCTCCTTTAAAAAATTCTCATTATTTTTTTAAAGATGAAATAACTTTTCAAAGTCAGCTTTTTGAGAATTTAAAGAAGATATTTGAGAATATAAATTGAATTTTCATTGTTAAATCTTTCATTTTCCTTTGTTAACACTTTATTTTTATTCTTTTCATTCTTGAGATTATCATATAACTCATTAAATGCATCCAATAATTCATCACTTTATTGTACCTTATCTTCTTGAGCCATAAAACAAACATTGGTAGTTTCAGTGGCTTCTTCGTCGTCAGAGGAAGATGAATCACTATTCTCCCAAGTTGCCTGAAAATCTTTCTTCTTTTTGTTGAATTTGTTGAACTTGAAGTTCCCTTTATATTTTAGCAATGTGCAATCCTTCTTTATGTGACCTGATTTGTTACACTTAAAACAAATAGGATTATCATTAGTATCTTTATTCTTTTTAAAATTATCTTATTTTAAGAATATTCTGAATTTTTTTGAGAGCATTGTCATCTCCTCTTCATCATCATCTGAATTGTTCATATCTGAGTATGTATGGAAGGCAAGTACTTTCTTCTTGGATTGAAGTTATTGTTCATCATACTTTCTATCTTCAAGTTGAACTTCATATGCCATTAAATTGCCCATAAGATTTTCTAATGACATTGTTGAAAGATTATTTGCTTATTCTATTGCAGTAATTTTCTTCTCCCAGTCTGATGTGAGTGCACGAAGAATCTTTCTAACCTTTTCAACTTGAGTATATTCCTTTCCAAGGGCTACTAAGGAATTTGTAATGTCGATGAACCTTGTAACTATTTCTACAATGATTTCATTCTCCTTCATTTTTAAGAGTTCAAACGTGTGAAAAAGAATATATATTTTAGATTCTTTAACTTTATTTGTACCTTCATGTGTTACCTGTAAAATCTGCCATATTTGATTTGCTGATCTGGCTATTGAAACACGATTGAATTCTTCTTTGTTCAAGGCACAGAAAAGCGCATTCATTACTTCGTCATTAAGTTTGACAGACTTCTTTTGATTTTCACTCCAAGCATCATAATTGGTGGTAGGTTTGGTGTATTATACTTGCACTATCTTCTATAGTTCATAGTTGAGTGATTGCAAGTAAATCTTTATTCTACACTTCCAGTAATTGTAATTTATTCCATCAAATAATGGTGGACGTTGTGTAAAATGTCCTCCTTTGAATTGTGATAAAGGAAACTCCGTTGCCATCCTTACTCTGATACTAAGTGAAGGATCTATAAACAAGGCAACATAAACACTAGAAGGGGATGAATATTGTTTATAAACTTTTTAAAAATAAACTACTTGCAGAAAAGTAAATGCACAAAATAAATCTCAGAAAAATGTAAACGCAAACACAAGAGATTTTATCTTGGTTCGGTCCTTGTGATCTACATCTAGTCCCCAAGCAACGGGCTTGAGATTTTTCTTATCCTGATTTGGATACACCCTAAAATCAACACCTTGTACACCACTTGACAAAACACTCTTTGTCAAATCTGTACAACTCTTCTCTATACCAAGAAAATAACAACTCTTTGAATGATTATAATGTATCATATAAGTCTTAAAACTTGTACGTGATTGTGAATAAGATATTTTATAGGAGATATCTCAGAATTCTTCACAAAAGAATTGAAATTGTGTGAAGAATAAAAAGTAGAAACAAGTTTTCTGAAAAACAAAATTTTTGAACAGAGTTTTGAACAGAAAACTTATAATTTGAATTGGTGATTACATCCATGGACAACATCCCTATTTATAGGTGAAATCAATGATCAGTTAGAGAAGTTATCAACTCAAATTTAAAAATCAAAATGTTGGAGAAAATACTAGAAAATCAAAACTGAATAACAGTCAGAAACTGAAGTTAGTCGACTAGGATATGAGAGTAGTCGACTAGTATAAGAAATTTTTCCTGGGTTAGTCGACTAGCCTAAAGATCAAGTCAACTATAAAAGGCTGACATAGAATGATAAATCTCTGAAAACTAAAATTAGTTGACCAACAGAGAAGATTAGTCGCCTAATGTTGCTTACGGTTAACAAATAAAGAATAAGGTATTTTTCTGTGAAGAGACTTAGTCGACTATATAATATAGCAAGTCGATTGTAGGATATGTTAGTCGACTATAGAAAGGGGTTAGTCGACTATAAGACTATTTTGTGTGTGTGATCAAGGCTTTTAATAAATTTCTAAAAATACACAAAATAGTAAATATCCTTAAATAATCTTGAGCAATCAGAGCTCAGTACTAGCTTTGAGATAGAACTCCAATGCATCTGCATCACAAATATTGTCATCAAAATTTAAGTTCCAACACATATTAGGTGTGAACCTAGGCTCTGATACCGAAGTGTAACGCCCCAATCCCGCGGATACGGGACGCTACGGCAACGTATATACGTGGAGTGAAAGTACCTTCACATGTATACGTTAAGCCTTAGTACAGGAAAATAACACAATATACATAATAATTCTAGCATAAAAAAGTATAAGAATACCTGAAAAAGGGGTCAGTGATCATGATAGATATGAAAACATGAATAAATAAGGAAATAAAGACAGAATCATAAAGATAAATATGAATAGTATAGGTGACGAGTCTCCTATGTGTATCCCGTGAAATATCTGGTATTATGATACCTCAGATCTCTAACCTGAGCATGCAAATCTAGGGTCGTCAGAAAAGTTATCTAGTGAGTGATAAAATGAAAGAAGTAGAAATATATACAATAATATATAATCATGATAATATATAACACATGTCAATGTAACAATGATACAATACAAATATTCTAACAATCAGTATACCGATATTACAAGTATGTTATCAATACTATAACATCATCAGTACCTAACATGTTATAACAGTATCATTACCACTATAGTATCTAATTTTATATCATTACTATCAGTTTATATATTATTTTCAATATGGTAATATAACACAATATTTAGTGTTCCTAATTACATCAGTGTGTATGAGTAACATATAGTAAATTTTAATTAATTTATATTTCTTATTTAATCTAATAATAACAGTAACATGATGGTGTCATAATGAATATGAACATGTAGATATGAAGTATGCAGAATAACATTCTACAGTGTTGTGATTATACAGTAACAATGACTATAAGGTATACACGAAATAGAATGCATGAAATGCAGAGTGTACGTGTATATGAATAATGTGTCACCACATGAGGTGTAACAATTATCAGAAAGTGTAACAAGGTATACAGGTGACATGATAGTAGATAAAATATCAAGAATAGTAATAAGTACAACTGAACAGTAATATACATATATCTGGTAAGTCATGTTATTTATACAATAATAACAATCAGTACCGCATGATTTTAATCAATCTCTTTCAGTGTCCCATACAACTGACAGTTCATATCAGAGCCTGCACTCTGACCGAACCCATCCGAACATGTCATACGGGTACCATGATTCAAACAAGAGAGTGACCAAATAATAAGCATTCCCGACGTCACTATTGTTTATCTTACTTTATTATGTTAATTGGAAACCCAATAGTCAAGGAGCTCTAATCAGGCGAGTGTATCTCGTGCATACCCAGAATCACGGTCTTAAACAAACCTCTGGCTGCTGAGACCAAGGCTACCCGCTAGGGCAGGGGCAATAAACAAGAAACTCAATGAGCTATATATAATTGATAACCAGCACTACCGTCCCCTGCTAAGGGATAAATATGGGTCTCTGAAATCCACCCGATAAGACCTAGTCAACCGTCAAGTCTCTTCCATCCCCATGTTATATTTATTATATTTTAACTACACTGTGTATCAAGAAGTAGAATAGTGCATGGTACAAGTAATACGATAATAGGACATGAGCTTTGTTGATAGCATGAAATAAGATAACGGGAAATGGAGAACAAGAGATGTGGGATTCTAGAGATGGCCTTCGTAGCTTAGACCCCGTAGCACTTAGTTCCTCACATCGCATATCAACAACATTCATGTCCAGTAACAGGAATATCAATATCGGTAAGGAAAAACAATCATATAACGGGAATACATGAATATACATGTAGCAATTATTCATGTAATATGAGCAGTGATCCATGCGACATGAATACAAAAACAATCAACGCATGTATACAGGTGAATCCATATATAATAGTGATATACAATAAAATAATAATATCCAATATAATACAGGATCTGTGTAACAAGTATAGAAGTACATGAAATAACAGTGTTCGGTATAATAGAGAAATCATGTAACAGTGTCTAGTGTAGTAGAGTATCTATGTATCAGTAGTACACGATCATGAAATAATAGTATTTAGTGTAACAGTATCTGTGTAACAATGATAGATGTATATGAAATGACAGTGGCCGATGTGATAGATGTTACATGAACATGTGTCAGTTTACATAATGATTTCATTATTATTACTATAATTGATATCACAAATAAATTATATATAATTTTCTATTTTCAAACTCTTCACACCCATTTTAATAATTGTTAATTTAGTATTTTAGAATACTTTTATCAATAAACCAATAATCACTTATTACCAATATATATAACTAATCTATCTGTATTTTATATTAAAGCAAGAAACAAAATAAATTATTATTTTATTAGTTATATTCAACTAACTTGCATATTATAATTACAATGATTTATCGATAATTACATTTTATTAAATAATATTTATATTGATTTAAGGATAGCAATCAGTCAATTTCATTAAACATGATAAAATATAATTTATAAAAGAAAACACTCACATAGCTATAATACGAATGTAGTTCATCTTTCTATGATCATAAAGGCTCCAGAATTGTCAATTCAGAGTCCGAATACTCCAGATATCGCTCGAAAACTAAAATCATATTAGTAGGTTAAATATGCAATCTAGAGATTTAAAATTGTAAATATCATAAATAATCAGGGGGTTTATGTAAAATTACCTTTATGGGTTTGAAAGCGGGTTTGAACTCCGAACGGGTCGGGTTCAGATCCACAACCCAGACCTATTTAACTTAAATGAAAATGGGTTGAGGGTTAATGGGTATTGGGTTTGGACTTAAGGCTAAGTTGTTGGGTTTTGAGTTAGTGGGTTAGTGGGTTAGTGGGTTTGGGTTTAGAATTCGAGAGAGAGAGAGAGAGAGAGAGAGAGAGAGTTCTCAGGACCAAAACAGATAAAAAAAAGGAAGGAAAGAAAGAAAAGGAAGAAAGAAGAAGAAAGAGTAAAAGAAAAGGAGCGAGGGGAAAGGAGGGGGTGGTCCTGCCTGGGCTGGCCGGCCGTTGGCAATGGTCAACTGGTCATGGGTGGTCGGCGGCCTGGCCTAGAGGAGTGGGGAGGAGAAAATGGAGATGGTGATGAATGTGGATGATGTTAATAGTGATTAAAAAGATGATGATGTTAAGATGATGATGGCTTTGATGATGATGACAGAGTGATGAATAAGGGATGGTGGTGATGGGTGATGATTGTGGAGTTGATGCAGATGGTGGTGTGGTGGTTAATTGAAGAGTGGTAATGGAGAAATTGGGAGATGGTGGTGGAATTAGAGTTGGAAGAAATGAAGAAGATGGAGGATTGGAAGAGAAATTAGTGGGGAGGTGGTCAGCCTAGGAGGCGGATAGAGAAGGCGCCGCCGCGTGGGTCGCCGGAGGGCGTGTGACGGTTGGAGGGGGTGGTTATGAAATAGAGTTGAAGAGAAAGAGTTAAATTGAGAGAGAAGGGAGAGGGAGAGAGTCTATAGGGGAAAGAGAGAAGGCGGTGGAGTAAAGGCAGTTAGGGGTCGGTGGCACTGGCTGGCTTGCAAAGGAACGAAAAGAATTGGTTTAGGGAAGAAGAAAGAATAAAATAATTATTTAGTATTATTTAAATAATATTTTATTTGAGTCAAAATTTGACCAGCTCAGAACTGTTCTCAAAAATTCTGTAAAATAGAGAATATTATCCTGAGAAAAATAAGAAATCAATTTTATGAAATTCAGTCTGTTTTGTAAATTAAAAATCTTAGAATATAACACTAATACTTGTCGATACCGACTCAGCCGAATTTTGATTAATTCAGAAAAATATCCAAAAATGTACTGCAATAGAAAATATGATTTTAAAGAATAATATAGAAGAAGATTTTAGAAACTTAACTCTGTTTTTGAATTAAAAATTGTTGAGCCGATTATCGGTATCGGTCAACACTGACTGCTTAGATTTTTCAAAAAAATTCAGAAAAACTTTAAAAAATTTTAAAAAATTTAAAAATGATATCTGGAGTTGAAATTAGTTCAAAATCTAACTATCAGAATGGTCAAATCAAATTTGTTCACTGCATCGCGTACTAATACGGTGATACGTACATCTAGGATCGGGGGGGGGGGGTTACATTTTCATACTTGGTTGCGCTCAAATTTATTAAGCTCTTTTTGCATGGCAAACAACCAATGTAAATCTAGTTCAGCTTCATGAATGTTCTTAGGCTCTATGTGTGAGATAAAAGCTAAATTACCACATATATCATGCAACTTGGATCGAGTTGTTATCCTTTTTGATACATCACCGATTGATAAGTATTTTGGGATGACTTGAAGCGTATCTCCAATCTTTAGGTAGTTGTTGGGCTTTCTCATGTTGCTCTCCTTGTACTTTATTTGCTCTTTTACTTGATTATCTTATTTCATAGATGCCTCCTTGAGTGATATCCTTTAAAGGCTTCTTCTACAAACTCAATTTAAAAATCTACAATATTTTAACATACAGGTTAGATTTCTCAAACAAATGCATTGATTCTTTAATAGTCAAAGTAGTTCTAATGAAGACTCTATATGCCTTAATAGTAAAAGAATAACTAATAAATATGTCTTCATATGATTTCACATCAAATTTTCTCAAAATACTTTTTGTGCTTAATATAAAGAACTTGCAACCAAAAGCTTTTAAATATAAAACATTGGGTTTACACAATCCTTAGGCTATAAAGGAGAGGAATTCTAAGGAACACACACTAAACAAGAAGAAAAGAAATTTTGACGTTCTCCAAACGAAGGGCTCTTGCTTTCTCTTGCTCTTCCTCTTAAATTTCTTTGGAAAAGAGATGAAGTCTTGTAGTTTTTGTTGGCCCAAAGGCTCATCAGTCTAGTTTTGATGATGATTAACTCATGTAGTTATAGTACTATGAATGTCTTGTATTTATTAAATTTCAAATTTTTTATCAAGATCATAGTCGGTGTTTAGCTTCAACAAAAAAATTTGAAGTCAAGTTTTGAACCTAGCATGTGTTAATTCAAGAGCTCATGCTTCAAGATCCTATCGAGTAGTCAAAGAGGAGTTTAACTCATTTGGATCAAGTTTGAATCAAGTCAAGATGGAGAAGAAGATTTTCAAGAGATGATTTTCAAGAAGACTTGAGTTCTAGTTGTAAATTTAAGATTTTTATTTTAAGATAAAATGTAAAGGATAGATTAGTTGTGGATTGCTCAAGCTCCTACACGCACAAAAAAAAAATTTATATATCATTTTCATAACAAATAGTTTAGTTTTTGTTTTGATTTTGGTTTTGAGCTTCAAAAATACATCTTTAGGTTTCATGAATAGATTTCATCAAAACAAGTTTACATGGTTTATATGTGTATTGAATTTCATCTATATACACTATTATTTATATTATTTAGACAACTTATTTTGATGAGTATAATTCATGGGTTTAAGTTTTGTATTTATCAAAACTTATTTTGGAGCATATTGTCAAAAAGAAGCATATTTCATTTACTATGTATATTAGATCATTTCCATACACACTATGCTTCAAATTTGTATCAATATCTTATTTTTTGTATTTGTACAAGTTTAGAAAAATCAGTTTTTCATTTAGAAGTTTAATTTTGAAAAATACGATTTTTTGTATAAGCCTTAATTTCTATGCCTCAAAAATATTTTAAATTATTTGTATTATGTGTTGATTTTTGATCACATATATTTGTACTTAAAAGTATTTATATGAACTTATTTTTGTGAATTTTATGGTATTAAGATGTATTTAAAAAGATGTTTATAAACCCTGAAATTTGGATCTTGGGTTACTTGTGGTCGACCGAAGGCAAGCTCGGTCGATCGGACGATCGACTGACGTGCACGCATGCACAACCCATAGATCGATCGATCGAACAGCGATCGACTGGCACTACCCAAGTCTCAGGTAGG
>JAVJIF010002242.1:0-157932 GCA_038442645.1 Agave tequilana
TGAGTTGCCTTCCTCTTCGGATGAAGGCTGAGGCAACTCAGAGTTGGAATGCTCCTCCTCCTCAATATGTGCAGAAGATGAGCTTTCCCCTTCTTCCATTTGCCTTTGGACTTCTTGGAAGGAGTCTTGGCCTTAGGCTTCTTCTTTTGTCCTCAAGCACTTGCGAAAGCATTTGCTTGAGGCTGTCGATAGATTCTTGTTGAGCACGAATCATATCGAGTTGCTCCCTCTGGGCCTAGGCTCGCCGTTCAAAGCGCCTGACCATTCTTTAAGAGTGCTTACCATATATGCGAAGGCTTCTTTCTCTATAGAATACTTCAAGGCCTGTGACTCCGCAATGGCAGAATGTGACTCACTTACTTCGATGCCCCGGGCTAAGGCACTGTAATCCACTGGGCTATCATGCCAGTTCAAGTGCAGGTATGCCGGTACACTCCTTCTGGCTCGGTGTCACTATTGGCTGTTTCCCTTAGTCTTGCTTGGCGTAATGCTTGGACCTACCACGTTTGCAATAACTTCAGTGTACTCCATATCAGAGAAAGATCTCCTTGTGCGGGAATGATGCCTTTTGGCTGAACGAAGACTGACTTAGATGATAACCGTTTGAACACCAACTGTTTGCAGTGGCATTCAGAGAGCACCGCTGTAATGAGTCATTCACAGTAGCATAGTGGAGTGATTTGATGAACACTCCTCTTCTTTGTCAAGTAATCTCTTAGATCCATTGGAGGGGGATCGAAGAGCAGCCTTGAGTCTCTGAGGATGAGGACTTTTTAGCTTCTTTTCAACCCTAGCTGTTGGAGAGCGAATGTTAACCTTGCGTCGCAACTCCAAGACGCATGTCTCAGGGGCGCAGGGTTCAGAGATACGGAGCTCACGTTCTGTAGAACAGACGCTGTTATCGCATTTTGGCTTTGAGATGCGGGTCTCGTGGCTCTGCTGAGAAGAGACATGGACCACGTGTTACTGATTGTCGCGTTTGTCTGGCGACACTTGAGAAACGCGGACTTTATGGGTCCCACATTCTGTTGTAGAGACGCGGGTCTCGTGTCTATGAGAAGAGACGGGGGTCATTGCATTTTTGAGGTGAAGCCTCAGAAACGCGAGCCTCTTGAGCTCTACGTTTTGATATCCAGACGCAGACTTCCCGCGTCTGATGCGGTTCAGAAAAATGCAGTCATGATCCTTGCGTCATGTATCTGCTGGATAGATGATTTTTCTAGCTTCTTGCATATGTTGTTGATGTGCGCGTCACCTTTGTCAACGTTCAACATTCCGGTTACGCTTCATGGGTTGTTGCGAACCCTCGGTAACCTAAGGCTGAGGAAGAGAAGGGGTGTTGCAAGATTGGCCTTCAACGACGTTGGCCTCGCGGGTCTCATGGGAGACGTTGACGCGGATCACGCACGCGACGTGGCCAGAAATGGCGCTGTTTGCACAGGCCATCTTTGGGGAAGTCTTGAAAGGGACTTAAGAGTGGATCTCCAAGGAGACCTTGCGGTACTGTCGTGCCACCCTAGGACTCTTGGAGCCAGAGGAGAAAAACTCTTCATACATTGCCTGGTCGAATTCCACGACAAGTGACTCGATCATTTTCCCATGAAGGTGACGTCATCTTGCACCACAACTTGCTCATCATGGAGAAAGCAGTCCCTTGCAGAGTCACCATCTCTTATTTTCTCGAAAAAAATTGATTGAGGGCGTGCAAATTCATTATTTGATTGTAAAGAAAATTACAACGGATCAATAATCTGATTACAAGAGGGGGAGAATGGTTGGATCTCTGCTTTGTTTAAGGCGGGGTTCTTTGCGTAGCAGTGGAAAGTGAATTTTGTTTTATGTTGATCGGGTGAACGTCAAGCTCTACGGAAATCTTCTACTTGGATCACGGATGGAGTCGCACAACTCATATCCAATGAAATTTCAAAGATACTTGGACAAAAACTTAGACTCAGCAAGTTGGTGTAGAAGAGTTGAACTCTTTTTCAGTGTTCCTTAGCTAAAAAATTCCGACCTCTCTTCAATAGCAAACTGAGCTATTTATAGGGTTTCAGGATAAAATTGTCCCCTAAAAAATCCTCCATGATGGGGGTTAACTCCCCTCATTACGTGGGCAGTAACTGACCCGGTAATGAGGGCAGTTACAACTGAGATGCGGAGCTCACTTGTAGTTGAACCGTGGGTTTAAGCTCCGCGTTTAGCCAATGAGATGCTGTAGAGACGCGGGCTTCGAGCTTTGCATCTTGGCATTGCGGTGGTGTTGAGACGTGGGCTTTGAGCTTTGCATCTTGGCATTGCAGTAACGTTGAGACGTGGGCTTCGAGATCTGTGTCTTGGCATTGAGGCGACGTTGAGACGCAGACTTAAAGTTCTGCGTCTTGGCATTGCGGCGACGCAGGGGTGCAAGCTTCGAGCCCTGCATCTTGGCATTGCATGAATGGCTCTAATTAGCCTCGCGTCTGAAGTATAGACTCTGCTATCTGATGACTTGTCTTCAGTAATTTTTAGACAGTCTACAATTGGGGCTTCTTGAGGAGGAGCACCACCAATTCGGGTCTCAACGTGGCGACGCTGGAGGAGAAAGCGATAGCCTTTGCTTTTGGAACCATGTGCACGGCTGATTTTTTGAAAAAGATAAAAAAAGCTTAAAGCTTTATGGTTCAGAAATGCAGACTCGTGTCTGATTGGGAGAGATGAATAGTCAAGTGAATTAACTGTTGAAAGACCTGAGTCTTTTATAGGCACTTCAATGGCTGAGATATACGGCGCGAATGTTGAGCTCAGTCTGAGCAAGACAGGCGTCCAATGCGGCACTCGCGTTAAAGTGATATTCGTGTCTGAAAACATCCAACGCAATCTTCACATTTCAGTATAACTGTGGCTCGCGTTGCAACAATGATTGAGAGTCACATCCCAACATCATTTGAGGGTCACGTTTCAACAAAAGGTCGCCCCTTCATTGAAGTTTGCGTCCAAACTTGACTAGCATGACAGTCACATCTATATCAAATGAGGATCATGTTCTTTCTCCCATACAAAGAGTATGTCCCTGCTTCTGCAATCAGTTCAATAGTACACTAGAAAAGTAATCAATAACTCTACCAGTCCAATAGAACACCAACAAACAAACTGAAGCTCATACAAGTGCTAGACTGAGTTTCTAAGACACTTGTGACGATCTTTCTTGAAGCTTCAAACAGTTCAATAGTGCACTCACGAAGACCAAAATCTAGAAAAGATCAAGTTCAGGGCATCTTAAAAGATTGCCAGGAGGTCGAAATCAACTTGAAGTCCAAAGTATTTCGAAATTCGTCCTAATCAACCGTAGAGTTCTGAAAACTTTGGAGGGGATTCTGTAGGTTGTCTAAAAATCATTAAGAGACAAGTCCTCAGACGCAGGCCTTACTTCAACACGAAGATCACGTTTTAACTAAAACGCGAACCTCGCGTCCATGGGTAAATGCAAACTTCAAAACGTGGGTCTGAGCAACTCCGCATTTCACTTCAAATGCAGGTTTGAGTAACTCCGCGTCTCTCTTCAAACGCGGGTCTGAGCAACTCCGCGTCCCTCTTCAAATGCGGGTGTGAGCAGCTCTATATCTCTCTTCAAACGCGGGTTTGAGCAACTCTGCATCTCTCTTCAAGCGGGTCCGAGCAACTCCAAGTCCCAATTTCAACGCGGGCCTGTGAGCTTCGTGTTTTGACTTCAACACAGCCATGAGAAGACTGTGAGCATCGCGTCTACACAACAGCGCGAGGCCCGCATCCAGTGGGAGACTTGCGTTTCTATTGTAACTAACCCTCATTACTGGGTCAATTAACTCGCCACATAATGTGGGAGTTAATCCCTATTATGGAGTGATTCTAGGCGACAATTATACCACTTAGACCCCCTATAAATAGCCTTAAGAGCTATGAACAGGAGGGGGCTTTTTTCGTAGATATTTAGCTGAGAATTCTCAAGATAAAAGCTTCTTTTTTTTCAACCTCAAAGGCTCAGAGAGAGAAAAGGAGAAATCAGTGAACTCTAAATACTTAGTGTGACAAAAATAGAGTTCTTTACTGATTACTTTTGGAGAGCACCCCGAAGTAGACCCCGGAGAGAAGCTTATCATTTAGCCGATCAACAGAGAAAAAGAATCACTCTCTATCGCCATATCAAGAACCCAACCCTAAACAAAGGGGAGATCTACATTTGTTGTAAATTAGAGTTTTTGATTTGTTGTAAATTTCTTTTCATATCAAAGAAATTTTTTAAACTTCAATTTTTCCGACTAAACTCACAAAAGATAAGAAAATAACACATCAAGAAGAAGACATAAGATTTAACTGGTTTGACCAAACTCGGCCTACAACCACGGCATCATCTATGTGAAGTCCACTATAAGAAAGAATAATCATGAAAGTACAAGAGAATCAAGATTCTCTCTCACCTCACCCTCTCCCTCTCATTTCAATGATTCACATCATCTATGCAGCCACTGTAGACTGTCTAAAAATCACTGAAGATAAGTCATCAGAGAACAGAGTCTGTAATCAGACGCGAGGCTAATCATAGCCACTTACGTAATACCAAAGCCCAGAGTATGAATCCTGCGCCTCAACATCTGTATAGTACCAAGACGCGAGGGTTGAAGCTCGCGTCCCAGCTGTACTATAGTAACCAAGACACGACTCAAAGCCCGCGTCCTTACATCAGTACAGTACCAAGACGCGAGGGTCGAAGCCCGCGTCTCGATATCACTACAGTCTCAAGTCGCAGAGCCTGAAGCCCGCGACTTGACATCACTGCTGTCTCAAGACGCAGAGCCTGAAGCCCGCGTTTGGCAGAGTTCGAAACCTGTGTCTATCAAGATTCAGAGTCAGCATTTGATACATGAGGCTCGAACCCGTGTTCTGACTACAGAGAAGCTCTATGTTACGGTTATAACTGTCATCATTACTGGGTCAGTTACTGCCCACGTAATGAGGAGAGTTATCCCCCATTATGGAGGGTTTTTTAGGGGATAGTTTTACACCTGAGACCCCTATAAATAGCTCGTTTTGCTACTAAAGAGGGGTCAGAAATTTTTTGTCGCAAGTCTTGGAAGAACTAGAATATCTAGCTGAGGATTATAAAAGAGTTAAACTCTTTTAACAACTTACTGAGTACAAGTTTGTTCTTGCCTCAAGTCTCTTTGAGATTTTATTAGACAGGAGCTGTGTTACTCTGTTCATAGTCCGAAGAGAAGATTCCTAGAAGACTGTGACGTTCACCCGGTCAACGAAAAATAAGATTCACTTTCCACCGTCACATTAAGAACCCTGCATTAAATAAAGAGAAATTTGAGCTTGAATATTCTCTCTCTCTTGTAATCGGGATGTTTGAGATTGTTGTAATCTTTCATTGATTCAAGGAAATTTTATTACGATCCTCTAAATTTTTCTCAGACCAAACAAGAGATGGCGATTCCGCTGGGGACTACTTTCTCTACCGATGAGCAAGTCATGGCGAAAGGTGACGTCACCTACATGGGAAGAATGGTCGAATCGCTTGTCGTGGAATTCGACCAGGCAAAGTACGAAGAGTTCCTCTCTTCTGGCTCCAAAAGCCCAAGGACGCCGCAGTACCGTAAGGTCTCTTCAGAGGTCTGCTCCCGGGTCTCTTCGGATGCTTCTCCGAATGTGGTCTGTGCAGAGAGCATCACGGCTAAACGTACCAAGCGTAACGCCCACATCAACGCCTCTCACGAGACCCGCAAGGCCAGCATTGTTGATGGTAAAACCAGCCACACCCGCCCTCTTTCTCAGCTCTAGGTTACTGGGGGTTCTCAACAACCCGTACGGCGTGACCAGAATGCCGAACGTCGACAGAGGTAACGCGCGCATCAACTACAGATGCAAGAAGCTGGAACAACTATCTGTCCAACAGATACAAAATGCGAGGCTCAAGCCCGCGCCTCTTCGAGTTACGTCAGACGCGTGAAGTCCGCGAATGGTGAAGCCTAAAAGGCTTGCATTTCTGAGACTTCACCTCTCAAACGCAACGTTCAGTGATTAGTCTCTAATTTTGCGTAATTTTCATCACATTCTCATATTTATTTGATAAAAATTCTGCTAATAAAGCTTTGCTTGCTTAATCCTAGGTCCATGGTGTGCAATTGAAGAAAAAGACCCTAAACCACCATTTAATGGGAGATTAAAGGCCTACCAAGTACCCATTGACTTTAGAGAGGAGATTTTGTCAGCACAAGACATAAAATCACAAATCTAGGAGATCTGAAAGGAGACTGACGGGACGGCACCCAGCAGGAAGCCAGGCGCGCGCCGCCCCAGCATTGACGCGGAAATGCGGCCTAGACCGCGTTTTCGCGGTAATACGGGTGCGCGCGCGCGCCCGGGCTTTGGGTCAGGGGTTGCCCCTTGGCCCCCTTTCCCCTGGTGCCTATAAATACCCCCAGGGGTCTTCAGTTGGGAGATATCCAGAGTTTAGAGTTGTATTGTTGCTTTGTTTGTAGGAGTTGTAGTTGTTTTAGTTTCCTTCTTCTAGTTTTAGTTTTAGCCATTAGAGTGAAAGAGAGAGAGTGTGCACAAGTTGTATTTGAAGGGTGACAAGCAAATACAAGTAACTACTTCTCTTTCTTCTTTCCATTTCCTTGTGCTTTCCATTTGCTTTTAATGTCTTATTGTAGTGTATCTCTCTCACTTTACCTCTTCTCTTTTGTTGTTTCTTTTCTCAAGCATGTGTAACTAATTCTTTCATTGCATGGCTAACTAACTACTAACCCACTAATCTCTAACAACTTGATTGATAACCCAAATGAGTCAGTAGTGTCAAACAAGCATTGTGCAAATGAGAGCTATGGCATCTTGAGACGAGGGTTCTAACTCTAACTTACCTACAAGTATTAACTATCTTATATTTCATGCTTAATGGGTTTTTGATGATATATGGGTTTTGTACTTTACTTGTTGTTGTAAGTTAGAGACTTTCCTTTTAACTTTATCAATACCATTAGTGCACTTGTGTCTTCCCTTATTCTCGCCTTCTATTGGATCTTGATGAGAGAATATCCAAGTTTTTACCGTGTTAAGCTAAGCTATAGGAAGAACTTTCACTCGATTTCCACATGAATAGTTCCATGCATAAGGGTTACGCTTGCCAATGATCTATCGTGAGGCTACATCTTCAAGAAGTTAGGGATTAGTGGGAGCAATTAGTAGAAAGTTAGCCATGCGCTTTTACAATTAAGAAAAATTCATTTTTACAAACCACCAAATCATTCTAAAACTATTCTTAAAACAAACTTGTTTTCATTTTTTTCAATTCTTTATTTGAAACAAAGAACCTTCTTTTTTCTTGAACAAGAAGCCGCATCAAGCTTCCATTGCTTTCTCCCTTCTTGTGGATACGACCGATAGTGCCACTTTGCTACTATGGAAGAATCAAAAAAGCAGTAACATTGACCCACACTCTTTTTACTTATTCTTGTGCTTGCTTTTTGTCAATCAAATTCTGGCGCCGTTGCCGGGGAAGGAACAGCTTTATCGTTCAATACTAAAGATTTTTCTTTGTTCTTGTTTGTAGGAGAAGTACCAAGGAGATTACTATCACGGGAAGCGAAAGTGGTGGCCAAAGACGTTGCACGAGGATTCATTTGCCCACGAAAATTCGTGTAAAAGAGAGTTTCTCCGATTGAAGTACTAATAAACTAAAGTTTGCAGGGTTGCCGAAAGCCGCTAAAATTGCTTTCTAAATTTTATAGTTCCATTAAATGCTTCACCTTATACATGTGTAATAAACTCAACATAAATTCACTTGTTGCTTAATTGAAATTTGGATTAGACTTTTGCATTTAGGGCACGTGTTTATTTCAATTCATTTCAATTTCTGTTGAAGAGTGCTGGAGAAATGGTACGTGTGCATTCATATAGAATAGGACCAACATTTTGGAGTGATTTATCGCTTTGAGTGTTATCTTGTTGCGAATAAACTGTTGATAGGTAGTAAAAAGTGCATATTTATCACTACATTTACTATCATATTTCCCTATTTATTCTTTTAATTATGCACTATTACTAATGTTTTATTATTTATTGTGTGCAGGCCTTGAGTAATAAAAAAATAAAGAAATAAAAGCCCAAAAAGCCCATGTGCAAAAGTTGTAGTAATTTAGAAGTTTCATATTATCTAACCTAATCTAAACTTAGATTTTTAAATTCTTTATTTAAAATCTAAGGGAGAAAAAGGAAGGATAAGAAAGAACTCCTAATTGCTAAAAGAAGAGGAAAGGGATGGACTTCTACTCAACCTAATTGCTTGCAGAACAAGGCTAAAGATAAAAGGAGAAGAGTGCAAAGATAAAAATTCAAAAAATTCGGATTCAGACTGTACATGTTTTAGTATTCAGATCATAACTTTTGCTACAGATATGCAAATCCGATGATTTAAGATGCTCCAGAAATAAGACTTGAAGGAATACAACTCTTATGTTGATCAAACTTTCCAATTTAGTCAGCAGATAAGACATTTTCGGTGATCAACATGATAACAAGTTGCAGGACAGATTTAAACTTCTATGGATAAGTCAAAACAAGTTTGGAGATAAAGAAGAATTCAAATTCAGAGATATTTTGCTCCTCTTATCTTCCTACGCTTCTTATCCTCTGGTTTTCTCCTATAAATACCCCTGCATAGCAATAGAGGAAGGGCAGATCTCAGCGTCCAGCGAACTACAGATCTAAATCTAGGGTTTTTAGGCTAGTTGTAGTTTAGGTTTTTTCTTTTTCTCTTTTGTAACTTTTTTTTTTTATGTAACTGAGAGTGGAGGATGCTTTCATGGAGGAAGGAGTTCATGCTTGTACTGAGGTGACATCGGTGTAAGTCATACTTTTCTTCCATTGTTAATAAAATCTACTCAAGGTTCGTTTTTGTTATTCTTGTTTTATTTTATTATTTTTCTATTCTTGTTTTCTTTTATTGTTTTTCTCTGATGTCTTGCAAACCATGAGATTTGATCGCTTCAAGACTGCTAGCCAAGAAGTGCCCTTGATGGCCTATGGTGATGAACAGATCCTATATCCCATGCTTGAGTGCCTTCAGAGACAAGGTAAGTCGTTGCAAACGGATCAAAGGTAAACAGGGAAGAAGAGGTAGGTATGAGTTTTAGTTATAGTTTTCTTTCTTTGTAATTTTAGTTTAGATAACCAACTCCACATCTTTCCAATTTCTTTCACACTTCTCATTGTAAATACCACACTTCTCATTGTAAATACCATTGTAAATAACAAAATAAATAAAAAAGAGATAACTTGCTAAACAAGCTTCCATCGCTAGTCCCTCCCTGAGGATCACGACCCGCATAACCATTACTACAGCGGATTAGAATTGAGCACCTTGCACATATTTACTTCTAAATCTGATATTCTATATTTTGTGTGCAAGAAAATCTCATCAACTGTACACTTGCACAATTGACATTAAGGGCAAAATCCCAAATAAACAAGATAAGGTGGGGATTTCATCACCCTTTCTTACCCCAAAAACCATCTTCAAGTGCACTCACATAACCCAAGCCTTAACTAAAAATTGATAGACGTTGGCCCTAGGGACATCTCGGACTCACTAAGAGATTAACCGTGGTTGAAAATTGCAAGAACGATACTCCTACAAAATCGGTATCTAAGGAAAGTAGATTAAGAGGCAAATCCTCGAAAGCTCCATGGTTTGGCGTAATTAAGGCCCGTGTCTCACGCCCAGATACCTCCCACCGAATTTTACCCTTTCCTGGCCGATTAGCCTGTAGTTGAGTTCCTGCAACAACCTCCCTCGGAGAATCGACCAGTTAGGAGTCGTTTAGGTCCAGGTACCTTAGACTAAGGCTTTGTAGTTGTTTTTCTTTCTTTTATTTATTTATTTTATTCTTTTCGTTTGTTTATTGTTTTTATGTTGTTTGTAGTGTGCTGCATGCAAGAGTGGGTAAGAGATCATGTATCTTCCAGATTAACTAGAAATACTTCTTTACCCTTGCATTCAGAACCGGTGATGGCGTCACTTCAGGACAGATTTTACCCGGTCAGAACCTCATTACCATCTTGTATAAAACTGCCTGAGGCAAATGGAAATAATTTTGAATTAAAGCCTCAATTCTTCAACACTCTCCCAAAGTTTCATGATTTAGAATCAGAAGACACATACTTCTTTGTTAGGAAATTTGAAGAAATGTGCCTCATGATGCGTATACCCCAGCTAGAAGACGATGCCGTTAGGTTACGTTTCATTCCCTTTTCCCTAAAGGACCTAGCGAAGAAATGGTTGTACAGTTTGGCGGTAGATTCTGTCACGACATGGGATGATTTTGTCAAAGCCTTCTTGAAGAAATTCTACCCAATTCACAAAACTGCCCTCATTAGAAAAAATATTATGTAATTCAGGCAAGAACCGAGCGAGCCATTTTGGAGATACTTTGAGCGATTCAAAGATCTCATAGCTCAGTGCCCTTATCATGGTCTGACGAAATGGCGTCAGTGCCAGATTCTCTACGATGGCTTAGATTATCAAACGAAAACCCTTTTACAAACCATGTGTCAGGGAGGGTTCTTGCAAAAGGATGAGAACCAGGGTTGGGATTTATTTCAAGATTTAGCTGAGAAAACCCTACAATGGGAGCCAGCCTCGAAAAAATCAAGGAATTTACAATCTATAGCTTCATGAGGAGGGCTCCTATCTGTAAAATCATCCATAGCTGCAGAAGCTAAGATTGCAACCCTATTGAGGAGAATCAAGGCTCTAGAGACAAAAGAGCCCGCCAATCTCACCAATTCAACCCACCACCAATTCACAAACCAGGTTGTTCATATTGTCAGGCACCAAACTATATCTTTGAAGAGTGCCCCGTTTTTCATACCCAGAAAGTGCCACCGGAACACCTGAACGCGGCCTACTCATGGCCGCTGCCTAATCTCTACTCGCAAACATACAATCCAGGTTGGAGGAGTCACCCCAATTTCTTCTGGGCCCAGAACAATCCTCCTAGGCCTAATTTCTCTAACAATTTTCACCATCCCAGTCCTCCACCAAATTTCCCCAGTCAAGCTCCATCTTCCTCCTCTCAAAGTTCAACAATGAAAAGAAATTCAGTAAGTTGGAAGAGAGCATGGAAGCTTTTATGAAGTCCCAAACCGCTTTTATGCAAAATCAGGGACAAACACTGAACAACCATTAACCGGCTATATTGAGATTGGAAATATAGATGAGTCAATTAGCTTGCTCCCTAAGTGAAGACCAAAGGGTATTTTGCCTAGTCAGCCGCTAGTTAACCAAAAACCTCCAATCAAGTATATGAAATTCAGGATCCATCGATCAACCAGTGCAATGCGGTTCACACACTCCGATCTGGAAAGAAGGTAGACAATCAGGTCTACCAACAGAAAAAATCAGTCCATATTGATCCTACTCTAGCCTCCACCTCTGCTAGTTCCTCCCAATCGGCTCCTCAAACATATGACGAGGACAAAACTGCTGAACAAGTTCATAAGCCTATAGCACCCTTTCCCAATAGGCTTAGGAACAACAATAAGAATATGCACATGAAAAAAATGCTAGAGATGTTTAACCAGGTCAAACTGAATGTGCCTCTTCTTGACGCTATCCAACAAGTTCCATCTTATGCCAAATTTCTTAAGGATATGTGTACGAAGAAGAGAAAGATAAATATACCCAAGAAAGTATTCTTGGCAACCAATATAAGCGAAATTCTGTCTGGTCCCATTTTGGTGCAATACAAGGATCCCGAATGTTCCACAATTTTCTGCACCATAGGACCAACAGAAATTAGCCGAGCACTCCTTGACCTGGGAGCAAGTATCAACTTGCTACCTCTCTCAGTATCCAGCAACTTGGGTTGGGCGAGCTAAGCCTAACTCGAGTCACTATTCAGCTAGCCAATCTATCTGTGAAAATCCCGAAGGGGGAAATCATAGATGTCCTTATCCGGTCAGAAATTTCATCTACCCTGTTGACTTCATTGTGCTTGAGACCCAACCTGTGTCCAATCTGAGGTCTCAAACTTCAGTCATCTTAGGGCGCCCATTTTTTGCTACAGCCAATGCTATTATCAACTGTAGGAACGGGTCCATGCGATTGACCTTTGGAGACATGACGTAGGAAGTCAATGTCTTCAATCTTAGAAGACAATCCAGGGATGTTAATGATCAGACGTTTGAGGTCAATTCAATTGAAAATCTGACCAGTGAGCATGAGGAAAGCATGGAGATGGACAGAGAGGCAGAGTTTGATCTGGAGTCTGACGATTTTATTCTTAACCAAATCGTAGATTCGGCAGTGGATTGGGCGTCCAGCCCAAGTGTACCTCATCACGGGAATGAAAGTCTGGATATTACCTCCAATGAAGCAACACCTTCCCTAGAGCTAAAAGTCTTATTTGAACACCTCAAGTACGCCTACCTGGGCGGAAGAGAAACCCTGCCAGTCATCATAACATCCCACATGACTGAGCAACAAGAGGACAGCTTAATGTCTATTCTGAAAAGACATAGGGAAGTCATTGGATGGACGAGAAGGATATCAAAGGGATAAGTCTAGCCATAGTGCAACATAGAATCCACTTGACCGATGAAGCAACCCCCAGGAGGGACCCACAACGCAGGCTTAACTCACTCATGCAAGAGGCAGTTAAAGCGAAAATTTTGAAACTACTAAACAATGGGATCATTTATCCATTTCTGATAGCCAATGGGTTAGCTGTGTTCATGCAGTCCCGAAGAAAGCTGGCATTACGGTGGTTGAAAATGAGCACAAAGAGTTGGTACAAATAAGACTGCCTACCAAGATTCGTATTTGTATCGACTACAGGAAGTTGAGTGCAGCTACCCGTAAAGACCACTTTTCGCTGCCCTTCATCGACCAAATGCTTAAACGCCTGGCTGGACACGAGTACTATTGCTTCCTAGATGGGTACTCGGGATACAATCAAATCCCCATTGCTGCAGAAGACCAGGAAAAGACCACGTTCACCTGCTCGTTCGGAACCTTTGCTTACCGACGCATGCCCTTTGGATTGTGCAATGCTCCTGCAACATTCCAACGGTGCATACTTAATCTTTTCTCCGACATGGTAGAACGTTTCCTTGAGATTTTTATGGATGACTTCTCCATCTACGGAGATTCATTTGATCAGTGTCTTTATCACCTAGAGTTAGTTCTGCAGAGATGCAAGGAGAAGAATCTAAAAACTAAGAGAAATGTCACTTCATGGTGAGACAGGGAATTATCTTAGGCCATGAGATTTCTAGGAGAGGCATTGAAGTGGACAAGGCTAAAGTAGAAGTGATTGCTAAGCTTCCTCCACCCAAAAGCATCAAGGATATTAGATCCTTTCTAGGGCATGCTGGTGTATGCGTCGAAAAAAAGGGGATGAAATTGTAAAATTCTTTTGATTGGATAGAAAATTACAACAGATCGGTCTTCCGATTACAAGGGAAGGAGGATGTTGAGTCTTGAATCCTCCTTTTGTTTAAGGCTGGGTTCTTCGTGTGGCGATGGAGAGTGAATCTTGTTCTCCGTTGACCGGGTGAACGTCGAGATCTTCCGGGGCTTTTCTCTTCTGGTGGTTGACGGAGTAACACAACTCTGTCTATCAAAACTCTCAAAGAGAAGGTAGGCAAAGAGCAACTTGAACACAGCAAGTTCTTTGAAGGGTTTCTCTCTTTTCTCTCAGAGTTCTTTTCTCCCAAAAATCCTCTGACTGAAAAATCTCACCAAAAATCCCCAAAATCCCCCCTTCTTCAATAGCGACGGGGCTATTTATAGGGGTTTCAGGGGCGTACGTGCCTCCTAAAAATACTCCATAATGGGTGCTAACTTTCCCGTTATGTGGGCCGTGATTGGCCCTAAAACCGGGATGGTTACAACTGAGGCGCGGGTGTCAACCCACGCGCCTTGGAGCTGTTGAGACGCAGGTTTCAGACCTCGCGCCTTGATGCTGAGACGCGGGTTTGGACCCTTGCGCCTTGGTGCTGAGACGTGGCTTTGGACCCTCGCGCCTAGGTGTTGAGACGCGGCTTTGGACCCTCGCGCCTTGGAGCGGCTGAGACGTGGGTAAGATTAACCTTGTGTCTTGGAATTCTACTTTTTAATGGCTTGATTTTTAGACAGCCTACAGAACTCCCTCCAAAGTTTTCGACATTCCGCAGTTAAGTGGGACGGATTTCGAATACTTTGGACTCTAGCTGAGCTCACCCTTGTGACTGGACTGTCAATGCTTCTGGTTTGATCTTATCTGGAATATGGTCTTCGTGAGTGTACTGTAGAACTCTTTGAAGCCACCGAAGTTGATCGTGTTGAGTGTCTAGATGCACAGTCTAGACCTCCCCAATTGCTTTAAGTCTGTCATGGGTGCACTTTAAGCCGTAAGTGGACGGTCGTCTGCTTGTGCCAGTGTACTGTTGAACTATTCTGCAGAAGTAAAGACTGAACGCCAGCTTTAAAGTTGCAACTTTCGCAGAGCTGCCTATTTTGGGATGAAAACGCGACTGTTATCCAGACGCGATTCTTGGGCTGATTGGAAGGGTGCGAACTTTTGGGAGACGCGTCTTTTTGGAGTAAAGACGCGACTTGTTGGACACCACAATAGCTTAGCTGAAGGGGTGCGTCGATTGAAGAGGCACGGCTGTTGGGTGCGAATCCGTGCCATGTCATGAGTGCACTGCCACGTGTCTTGTGGAGCCGACAGGACGTCTTCTTTTTGGCGTGCGAACTTTTCGCTGCATTAAATGCGCTGTCCACGCGTGGAAAGATGATTCGATGTCGAATCAATCGAGCCCATCGTCGTGATCTTTGCGAATCACCGTGCCTATAAATGGCAACAGTCATCGAAAGAGTCCTCATTAATCTCTCTTTCGTCTTCGCTTGCATCTGTTAGGGTTTTGAGATAGAAGTTTTCTTTGTTCTCTTCTCTTCCGTTTTAGCGTCAGATTCTTGTTTCGCGATGGCACCCAAGGCCAAACGAACTGCTTCATCGTCGAAGGCGGTCGCCACTAAGGCCCGAAGGGGCGGCTCCTCCATGCAGGAAGCCCCTATCTCAGGTATAACGCCATCAGGCTTGATCTTCGCCATTAGATGGGTTTATAGAGTTCTTAAAACCCTAAAAATCCCTTCTTTGAAGGAGAACCGCCAACCGTGGATTTGAAATCGTGCCTGATCCTCAGACGCGGTCTTTGAATTAACAAACAAGGCGCGGGTTTGATGACCCTACTGCTTTTATCCGCTTGAGGATGTACTTGTTTGTTGAATATAGGGCGCCAGTAAGCCTTGCGTTCCGGAGTCATCACTTAGAATGTTTCTAATTGTGAATGATCTGGACGCAGACTTGATTCTTGCGTTCTGTGACATCAGACGCTGATTTTCATGAATCCTGCGCCTGAACCCAAGTACATGGAGATTTTCCATAAGTCTTGGATTCTTAAAACGCAGACTCCCTGCTGGCCTCATGGTCCTCAGGTCTGAACGCGGGTCTTCAGGCTGGACGCGGATCCTCATGTTTGGACGCGGATTTTCAGGCTGGACGCGGATTTTGACAATTTCTGCGTCCAACATCTCTTCTGCGTCTGAATTATAGACACTTAATCATTTTCGTTTAGACTTCTGATCAAGTGTCATTTTCTTATGCTGTGCAACACTCTTCCGACCCACTCTCCAAGAGGCGCCACTTCGGGCACAGAGGTGGTGCTGACCGCGATTTGACCTTTGTGTTGCAAAGGACTGCTCCTGTGACTACTGACAATTTGAAGGAGCGGAGGGAGAGACTCTCCAATGCTGACATGGCAACCTTTCGGGAGCTTATGACTGATGCGGCATTCACAACGGATGCTCGCGCTCCGATGGAGAAGCCTGCTTTCTTCTTTGGAGACCACATTAGCGAGGGCGGCTATTCTTTGCATGACGGTGATTATAAATGGCTCCGTCAGATAGGAGATAGAAGATTCTTTCTTCCGAACATGGAGAGGATGTACCCACTGTCTTATCTCCAGCACATGTCCGTCCCTCAAAAGATGACATGGGAGCTTTCCCGACCCGTCCGGAGGTTACTTTCGGCAGCTTAGTGATTGAGTTTTTACCTGCACACAAAATAGAGAAGTTTAGATTTAAGAAAAGGTTGTGCAAGATGCTCAATTCGAATCCGCGGTAGCAAGTGCTATGCGGGTCGTGATCCTCAGGGAGGGACTAGCGATGGAAGCGTTTAAGTAAGATTCTCTAAAAATTATTTTTTTATTATTTACAATGGTATATGATATTTACAATGAGAAGGTGAAAAGTAAATTTGAGAGAGATGGAGATCTAAACTAGAATCAGAAAGAAAGAAAACTATACATACATACCTCTTCTACCTTACTTACCTTTGATCCGTGCGATGACTTACCTTGTCTTGGAAGGCGTACAAGTATGGCGTATAGGATCGTCCACCTTCTTAATCTACACTACGAAAATAAAAGACAAACTACCGAAGGTTTGTTCATCTCCATAGGCCATCAAGGGCTCTTCTTCGGCTAGGCAGTCTCAACGCAATTGGGTCTCATGGTTCACAAGACATTAGAGAGAAAATAGAAGAAAACAAGAACAAAAAAAACATAAGATTAAACAAGAATTAAAGAACATAAAATAAAAAAAAACAAACCTCAAATGGATTTCATTAACAATGGAAGAAAAGTAGGCTTACACCGCTGTCACCTCAGTACAAGCATGGACTCCTTCCTCCATGAAAGCTTCCTCCACTCTCAGTTACAAAATTTATAAAAGAAAAACGAAAATAAAATCTAACCTAAACTACAAGTTAGAAGAAAGCCTAAACCCTAGATTTGGCCCTCTGGCACTGGACGCCCCTTCTCTGTTGCTCTGCAGGGGTATTTATAGGAGATATAGGAAGTAGAGTCCCAGTACAACTCCTCAACGAAAACGCATCGCCAACCGCCTCATGATTGCTGCAGAAACGGGAAATTTGCCGCGGAAACGCGGCACTTTTGTAGCCAAATGCCACGCGCTTTCTCGCGTGGCATCCTCTGGTCCGTCCATCTGGGTTTATCCTTCTGGAAATTGAATCTAGGCTCTTCATCTTTGGATTTGGATATAACTTGGGAATCAAGTTACCTAAATCCCAAATCTTTTATCCACGAATTTGTGATCTTAAATTCTCCTTCTTTGGATTCTATCCTCATCTGCAAGTGTTTAGGGTTGAATAGAAGTCAATCCTTCCCTCTTCTTTGATATTTGCAACTTTGGCCCTTGTGTATTTGCAATTTTGACATTTGGTATTTGCACTTTTGCACTTGGGCTTCAAACATGGGCTTTTGGGCTCTTTTTAGGCTTTAATTCTTTCTTTTTATTATTTCGAGGCCTGCACACAATAAATTACAAAATATTAGTAAATGTGCAGAATTATAGATATAAATATGAAAATGTGATGGTAAATGTAATGATAAAAATGCACTTTTCACTACCAATCACACTCCCACACTTATCTTTTTGCTCGTCCTCGAGTAAAAATCAAAGAGAAAAAAAAAGAAAAATTAATCTAACCTAACTCACTTTCGTAGGAATCACGGTTGCACTTAGCATGTGCAACAAGCCGTTAAACCCCTAGGTTACCCTAGAGGACGAGTGTTGTCTCGTGAGGGTTTTCAGCGGATTACACCCACAAAATCCATAAAAAGGAAATATTTGAAATACTTTTGAAAGACTAAGTAATCTATAAGTTTTTAGGATTATCATTTTTATTCAATCTTAGACTTAGTCTTTATAAAGTAAATTGTTATCTATTTTAGGTAAGGGTGAAAATTGAACTTCTAATATAGTCTTTTTCGTTACCAAAAATCATATGCATCCTTGTAAATTTATACTAAGAATTCCTTAACTTGGACTCTCATGCCTCTTTATTATTTTTATAACTTCATCTAATTTTCTTTCGTGTAAGCATCAAGGCTTCTTGAGGCCCTAATACCTAACTAATTGACTATTAGATGTGTTAATAATTTTTTTTATTTTTTATTTAATATGTATAACTCATCTAATTTTCTTTTTTGTAAGTATCAAGGCTTCTTGAGGCCCTCATACCTAACTAATTGACTCTTAGATGTGTTACTACATATATTGTATTTCTCAGTCTTCTTAGGCTTTCTAATCCACCCATGTAGCGAACTTAAAGTCGGTGGCTCCCAAACCGGTCGGCTTTAGGGCACCAGGTGAGAAAACACCCCGCGGACTCAAATTCGAGTGAACTAGGCCACAAAACTAAGGACTTTATTTGTAAACTCACCTTTAGGCGTGAATACTTATACTTCTTGAGGCACATGTATCCAGCTTAATTGGTAAAATTTTTTTTCCTTTTTTTTAGACATTTTTTTTTATGAGGCACAAGGGTCTTTGTCTTAGAATCCTAGATATGCATTAGGTATGCAAATTTCATTAAGGTAAAAATCAAGACTAACTACTTATTCAATTTCTCCTCCTATACCTAAAAATTCAACAATTTATTTATTTTGACCAAGTTTTTAGAAATCCTAATCATCATTTTCCTAATTCTTAAGACTAACTTAGATTTCTTTCAAAAGATAAGTCAAAATATTGTCCTTTTTATAAGTTTTTTTTCAGATTTTTTTTATTAGCAGATTTTTGTTAGTTTCTAACTATGTTAGTATGTTAGTAAAGCCTACCCCCACACTTATCTCATGCATTGTCCTCAATGTATGAATGAATGCATATATGCATGAAAAAGAACAAGGGAAGGCAGAAGATACCTTAAGGTGGTGGTTCCGGTGGTGGTCTAATTGGTCCACGAAATGCGGCCCAAATAAGATAACGTGGTAGTTCACGGGACCTACCTTTATTTACCTCTTTTCTATTTACATATTTATAGTCCCCAGTATGAATAGGATCATAGAAGATCCTCTCGTTAAACTTACTTCCTTTACATGACCAGTCCTGGAAAATCATCACAGAGTCATAGTCTATACCTATGTCAATCAAAAGAATGTGACTTGATAGAATGGTTGACTTGGACTCAAGAATGATCGGTTCAGGAACTAATACCGACTCAGGAAAGAAACTCAAATCAAGTAATGGTTCAGGAGTCGGGCTAGGTTCAAGAATTGGGTCCAAGTCAAGAAATTGAAACTCAAGTCCACAATCATTTTCCCACAATTGAATGTGACTCAATGTTGGTGATTCAAGTTCAAGAATGATAGGTGTGCGAATCAAAACTGACTCTAAAATATTACCTAAGTCGGGTAACAAAACATGAGTCAATAATGATTCGGGAATTTGAACTTGATCTTAGATTTGGGAATCTAGGTCGCATATCTCATTAGTTTCAATCTCATAAAAATTAAAACTTGCCATTTGTCAAGGGGACTTTCAAAAGTATGAAATTGGTCAAGTTCACTATGATGATCTTCAAAAATGGGTGATTCAATTTCATGATCTATGGGCACAGGAATAAATGTTGGCTCAGAAAGTTGGTCCAAATTGGGTAAGGATACTGGAGTCAACATAGATTCGAAGATGGAAACTGAATCGCAAAGTTGAGGATCGGGTTCACATTCACAATCTAATTCAATCTCATTGAAATTAAAACTAGCCAATTTGTCCAAGGATTGAGATTGGTCCAGTTCATATTGATGTGATGAAATTGAATTTTGATCAAGGTCTTCTAGATAGGATGATTCTTGGTTCCTATCAACTTGGTTGGTAAGTTCAAGAATGTTTGAAAGTCTAGAAATTTGATCATTCATTATCTCTTGCAACCGATCCACTTTTTCTTCTAACCCATTGAATGGATCATTGGAGGATTGAAACATTGGTGATGTGGGAAAAGACGTGTACGAAGATAATGGTTGAACAGGTGGTTGACCATACGGCTCAGGGGTATTGAATTCTCATTGACTCTGTGAAGAGTAGTGATGATTATTCCAATCTTGTTCATAGTATTGGGACTGGGGCATGTAATGATTCGGATAAGACCAATCTGGCACACTAGGTTGGTCAAAGTTATGATATGCCGGGTTGGTAATATCCGAATAAGAGGTTGGTGTATAATATGGATCCTCATTAAAATTGAAAAAATTATTGTTATAGGCCATATCACACAAAACAAACAAAAGAAAAAGAAAACAAACAAACAAACAAACAAAAAGAAAAAATTCTAACCTAAGTTAGGGTAGACCTATGACCTAGACGACTCCTAACTGGTTAGACTGTCCACGGGAGGTAGGGTGCAGACTTTGACCACAAGTTAATCAGCCAGGTCAGGGCAAGATTGGTGGGAGCTTTTCCGTCAAAGACGTTCCTTAATTAAATAACCACCAATCTTCGGGCTTTCGGCCCTCAATCCCCTTCCTAGACACTGATTTGGCAGGAGTCAAATTCCAACACCGTTTCCCCTTAGGATAATCTCCTAATTGAGTCCGAGATGTCCCTAGGGCCAACGTCTACTAATTTTAAGTTAGGCTTGGGTTAGTGAGTGCTTGGGATATGATTTTTGGGCCAAGGAAGGTTGATGATATCCCACCTTATCTTGTTAATGGGTTATGCCCTTAAGATATTTTTGTGCAAGTGTACAAGATATGTAAATAAGATTCACTCAAAGCATGAAATCAACCAAGAGATGAGTCCTATTCTACATGCAATGCGAACGTACCTTGCTCCAGCACTCTTCAACAGTAAAATAAAGTAATTGAAAAGTCACGTGCCTAATATGCAAACGTCTAATCAATTTTTATCATTAACAACAAATATTTTACTGTTGAATTAATTAGCAGTAAGCAGGGTTATCACAGAACAAATTTAACAGAGCAGAAAGCAGATATTACAATTTTCAGCAACCTGCAGAAAAATTGATCAGTAGTTCACTGCTACTGCCGCGGAACTGCGGCTATTGCCGCGTTTGCGCGGCAAAGTAACAGGCTCTGCTGCTCTGCCTTCGAGGGCAGAGGCACAGAGTTGCTATATGTCCACTTCTGCTGCTGTTTTTCTGTTCTCCAAACCTGCAAACAGAAAAGAATAAAAGAATTAGTTAATAATTATTTTTATTTTAGAGAAAAACTTACCGTCCCTCCCCGGCGACGGCGCCAATTTTTTTGATTGAGTTTTTACCTGCACACAAAATAGAGAAGTTTAGATTTAAGAAAAGGTTGTGCAAGATGCTCAATTCGAATCCGCGGTAGCAAGTGCTATGCGGGTCGTGATCCTCAGGGAGGGACTAGCGATGGAAGCGTTTAAGTAAGATTCTCTAAAATTATTTTTTTATTATTTACAATGGTATATGATATTTACAATGAGAAGGTGAAAAGTAATTTGAGAGAGATGGAGATCTAAACTAGAATTAGAAAGAAAGAAAACTATACATACATACCTCTTCTACCTTACTTACCTTTGATCCGTGCGATGACTTACCTTGTCTTGGAAGGCGTACAAGTATGGCGTATAGGATCGTCCACCTTCTTAATCCACACTACGAAAATAAAAGACAAACTACCGAAGGTTTGTTCATCTCTATAGGCCATCAAGGGCTCTCCTTCGGTTAGGCAGTCTCAACGCAATTGGGTCTCATGGTTCACAAGACATTAGAGAGAAAATAGAAGAAAACAAGAACAAAGAAACACAAGATTAAACAAGAATTAAAGAACATAAAATAAAAAAAAACAAACCTCAAATGGATTTCATTAACAATGGAAGAAAAGTAGGCTTACACCGCTGTCACCTCAGTACAAGCATGGACTCCTTCCTCCATGAAAGCTTCCTCCACTCTCAGTTACAAAATTTATAAAAGAAAAACGAAATAAAATCTAACCTAAACTACAAGTTAGAAGAAAGCCTAAAACCCTACATTTGGCCCTCTGGCTCTGGACGCCCCTTCTCTGTTGCTCTGCAGGGGTATTTATAGGAGATATAGGAAGTAGAGTCCCAGTACAACTCCTCAACGAAAATGCATCGCCAACCGCCTCAGGATTGCCGCAGAAACGGGAAATTTGCCGCGGAAACGCGGCACTTTTTTAGCCAAATGCCACGCGCTTTCTCGCGTGGCATCCTCTGGTCCGTCCATCTGGGTTTATCCTTCTGGAAATTGAATTTAGGCTCTTCATCTTTGGATTTGGATATAACTTGGGAATCAAGTTACCTAAATCCCAAATCTTTTATCCACGAATTTGTGATCTTAAATTCTCCTTCTTTGGATTCTATCCTCATCTGCAAGTGTTTAGGGTTGAATAGAAGTCAATCCTTCCCTCTTCTTTGATATTTGTAACTTTGGCCCTTGTGTATTTGCAATTTTGACATTTGGTATTTGCACTTTTGCACTTGGGCTTCAAACATGGGCTTTTGGGCTCTTTTTAGGCTTTAATTCTTTCTTTTTATTATTTCGAGGCCTGCACACAATAAATTACAAAATATTAGTAAATGTGCAGAATTATAGATATAAATATGAAAATGTGATGGTAAATGTAATGATAAAAATGCACTTTTCACTACCAATCACTTAGGCTCCAAGAAGGTCTATCATGCTGGTCATGATAAGGAGGCTATCGGCCTGTTTCCCGGGCTGTTCAGGACCGATCACCCAGTAGGAGAAACTCTTAAACTCGGCACCACCTTTCTCAACGCATTCATGAAGGTGGGGGTGATTTTTCGGTCGACTTCCGTACGCCCGGGTGGATCCATTCCACCAAGAAGTATTGGTGGGGCAAGATGGTGAGCTTCGTCCTTACTGATCTTGGAGGCCTGTTGGAGCAGGTGGAATTGTACCAAGCGGTCAGGGCCCTGCAGTATGGTATTTTAACAAGTTCTCAAAACTTCTTTGGGATCTTGGAGGGGTACAATCCTCTGACGGGGACATTCTTCACTCCGGTCGGGGAGATGGGCCTTGCCCTGCACGAGCTGTTCGAAGTCTCGGGGCTGGTAATGGGGGACTCTCCCTATGAGGAATACGTCCCGACCGCTGAGGAGATTCACCTTATGAAGAAAGGGTCTCCTCGGGTGTACGAGACTTATTGGGAGGTGTTATGTCACTTCCACATTTGCGGCCAGCTGACCTCTTGGAGGGTGAGGGGAGTCAAGCAGTTGTCCTGGGCAAGCTACTTGTTCAATGGCGTCAATCAGAAAGACCATCCAGTGACCCGACTGGCTCCCAGCTCCGACGAGGAGATTGCCGATAGGATCAGTGCTTCTGTAGATTCCTACACCACGGAGTCGAACGAGGATACTTTCGAACCTGACATGGTTTTCGAAAGTTTCCATCACCAAGCCCGGATCCCTATCTCCAATCGAGCACTGTTGGCGGGCTTCTTAATGTTGTGGTTGAAGCGCTGTGTGGTGCCGACACTGCCACGTGAAGTGATTGTTGCTGACGTAGTGTACCCGGCGGTGCTCCTGGCCTATGGTAGGTCCGTAGCCCTCCTTCTGGCCATGGCGGCCGGTATTCAAAGCGGGTTGCGGGCCTTGACTCAGAGTCTGTGCAGGGCAGAGAAGGTTGTCGACTCCCAGGGTGAGCCGATTGTTAACTCGGAGGGGAGGCCGACGGTAAAACGTCCCAACCCTCGGGTTGAACTTCCCTAGACGTACCTAATGGCTTGGTACGTTATGCACTATCCCTCTTTGATGACGCCGGTGTCTTGGAGTGAGGGGTTTACCCCTTTCGTACAGCGGTTGGAGAATTCAAGCTGGTGCAACACCTATATGTATTTCATTCGGAAATGCATTCTAGCTGCTTCGAACTACCAGCTCAAACGCTGCTTCCCCGAGATTGCTGGTGCATTTTTTTGGGGATAAACTTGCTGACTTCGTGGGCTCAGATGACTTCACGAGGCTATCCTCGGGAGCTTTCTGGTGGTTGGTCAATATCCGGCCTGGGTACGTGCTTTTCCGACAAGGGAATTCATGCACTATTGAGCCATACATGCCGAATCGCTTCGCCCGACAGTTCGGCTATGACCAATTGTATGTCGGTAACCCCAACGCTCGACTCGCCTTCAGTGGGAACTTGTTTGAAGGTGCTCGGCTTGGTATTATAGTGTGGCTGGAGGGACGGATGCGCTTTTTCATCTGCCCCTTAAGGAACCGGAAGGCTGTACAAGCCTTAGCTTCTGTACCTGGTACTTCCAAGCCAACCAGACGCCTGACTTTGCTCCAGAGTACTCATGCATTGAGAGTATTAATGCATCTTACGAAGCAAAGTTGGGGTCCAACAAACGCTTTCGAGGCGTTGAGGAGTATCAGAAGGCTCTGAGGGAGACCAGAAGAGTATCAAGGGAGGAGCCGCGGGCAGCAAAGGGTCGACAGGTGACTCGTAAGCGTTCTCAAGGTTCTACTTCCACTGTTGATCCCACCCCGAAGAAGGTCCGAAGAGACTAGGCGGCCGCAGTTTCTCCGTTCGGAGACATACCTTCTGGTGTTGAAGAACAGAGGGAAGAAGCGGAAGATGAGGATGACGCCCCCTTAGTCCGTACCCGTGGGTTGTGCAGCAGGGGCCCCATGATTCTAGAAGAAGGGGAGTTTGCTGACAAACCCACCGCCGCTGACGAGGCTGAGTAGTTTGAAGCCGACATAATGAGCGGAGGTAATGTTGAGATTCCAGGGTTCTCAACTCAGCATGGATCTTCTTCAGCCCGCGAGGGGAGGGATGAGGCCCAACAGCCTGGGTCCCCTAGTGTATTAATCCCCAGTCCTCGGGTAGTTGATCCCAGCCCTACCACTGGGGTATTTGGTGGCAAGGCCCCGGTTGCCGAGGTTTCCCATGTTGCACTATCGTCTTCTTCATCCGAAGAAGAAGAGTATGACTCAGGCGACGAGGTCGACTTTGGCGATGAACCCGCTCCTCCGGATCCGAGTAAATTCTCACACATCTCGGAAGAGGAAATATATGGGTGTGAGCCGGTGACGACGTTATCACAAGCGGCAACTGCTCCTGCTGAAGGTACTCTTATCGTCTAGTTGACCCGGTTTTCCCTTTTTAATTAGGGAAAAGGTTCTGACATTTTCCTTTTATGCTGCAGGGTTGGCCGCGGATAGCGAGGCTACTACTTCCCTCACATATCGAGGAGATGGTGCAGGAGCTGGTCCAGCTGGGAAGAGTTGAGGCTCCAGTTGCTGAGATGCCTCAAGAGAAGGTGGCCATAGAAGTCGGGGAGACTCCCACCCTGCAGGATTCGCCTAAGAACCCGCCATCTTTGGAACCTCAACTAGGTAAGGAAATGTTGATATTTTAAATGTTTTCCTTTTATTGTCATGACTGACGCTTTGGTGATTCGCAGGGAGGGCTGAGGAGGCTCAGGCAGAGGGCTTGGCGGTCAGTGTCTGCCCGGGAGGTCGTGCGGCTCAGACCTCGGCCAAGGACCCTGAAGAGGTCGAGCTTACCGTCATTTCATCGGTTGCGGAGGTCTCTACGGACGTAGTACCTCCAGAAGCGCCGGCGGCTACTCTTGCTCCTGCCGCACCCGTGGTTGACCCTACTCCTGCACAGGATGAGTTGATTCCCATCCCTCGCCCTGTGATAGAAAGGGGATCGGGGAGCACTTCAGCAGAATTCTCCCCAGCTGGTGATATCATGGAGGAACTGACACGCCAAATGGTGCAGCAGTTCTTCGTTTTTATGCGATCATTCATTGACCTCATCCTTTCTGGGGGCAGCTCTTTCGAGCTTGCCCGAGTACTTCTTGAAAATCTGATCGAGAACATCGGGCATACTGGAGGTCCTTCGCAGGCTAGGGCATGTCTAATGCTGGTGGAACAGTTGGGAAGTGACTTGAAAGAGCTCAAGTCCTTGGAAGATGGTGGCTCAGTATACGAGGCCCGGGCAACTCTGAATAGGCTTCTTGCTGCTCAAGAACAAGAGCAGAAAGAGATGGAGAACCAAATAGCTGAAGAGACCCGCCATCTCGAATATTTCCAGGCTGACCGTCAGAAGCTGATTGGCGATTCAAAGGAATCTGAGCTCGTCATGCAGAGCGCAGAGCAGGTGATTATCAGTGCTCGGGCTTCCATAGCCAAGGCAGAAGCCTTGATTGCAATCAATGAGCAGAAGTTTACCACTGCTAAGAATAAGCTGGAAGAGCTGGAGGCTGCCAGGACGCAAGCTGACGAAAATCTCTTCACTCACTCCTCCAGATTAGAATCTCTACGAGCGCGGCTGGCTGCGAAGAAATTCTTATCTGAAGAGGAGTTGCGGGTCCAAGCTCTCATGGAAGCTGAGAAGGCGCGTCAACATAAGATACATTGCCTTAGAGAACAAATCCGTTCTTTGGCGAACCAGGATTTTTAGCCTTCTTCTTCTTTTCCTTTGTAAAGAAAAGGACACTCTATTTACCAAGAGTGTTTGTATCTACTTTTATCATTTTTGAATAATAAAAGTCGTTGAAATTTTTGTTCCACCTTCATTGCCTCGCCGTGGATGAATCCGACTTCTTAATCACAGATTTCGGCTGTGCTCTTCTGGCTGGCTGTGAACGCTGAACTTAGATAAAACTAAGTTCTTTTGACGAAACGCGGCGTCGATTCATAAAAAGAGACGCGGCTCTGAGGCACGCGATTCTGACATGCTAGTGAAGACGCGGTTCAAGTGGACGCGAAGGACGCAGCTTTGAGCGTGACTCACTGGTCGCGATCCTTAACTTCATCCGGAAGCAGAGTTCAGGATACATTAAGAATATGGTCTTACGCCCCTTAGAATTGACGCAGTCAGGGACGCGACGCTGAGACTCGGTGCAAGACCCATCATCATCCATGTAGACGCAGCCCCAAGACACTTTGTGAAGGTGATAGGCCTTCTCTGCTGAAGATGTAAGCTTTGGGACGCAGCTCTATGTGCTTTCCCACTGAGACCCCCAGAATGAGTCCCTTTTGTTGATGGACGCAACCTTGAGTTGTCCGAGAGACGCGGAGCAACTTTGAGTCATCCAAGAGACGCGAAGGGTCTTCTAACTTGGAATGAAGGAGAACGCCACTTTTTGAAAAAGGAGGCGCGAGCCTCTGGACGCGGCTTTCACCTCTGCGTTTGGTGCAACTTCCCAGGTGTTAAGTGCAGCCTGTCATAAAGATCCCGCGAGATTTTCAAACGTCAAGTCTTCGTTGACGATTGGGAACCCGCATCATCCGTTGTTTCCCGAAGCGGTTGTCCACGCGTCGGTTCTTCATTGGGCTTAGGCGTTAATGCCTTTTAATGCCAATCCGGCGCTGACGGTTGGAGACCAGCGTCTTCGATGTTTCCCGAAGCGACGCTCCACGCGTCAGCCTTCCATTGGGCTTTGACAGTCGTGCGGTCATTAAGGCCGACGGTTCTGATTAATGAACCGTTAATTATGGTTATTATGGGCTGCCTATAAATAGGGCTCACCCTCTCCCTTTAGCAGTCCCATACTTGGACTGTTTTCTTTTGACAGCGAGTGCGTTGAGGGGCTCCTAGCTTCAGGAAGCTTCAGCCGATTGCTCTTGTTGAGTAATTTGAAGAGCGAGTCGACATGTTCATCCTTGAAGGAATACTGCTTGTTGGCCCGTGGTTGGCCTGAAGAGCCACTTCCCTTGACCGGTTGAGGTTTGACAGGGGACTTGGTCTCTGCTACCAAGTTATCCTTCCTTCTTGTTTGGACGGATGTGTCTGGCGCGCGCCTTGTCGACCTCTCAGGCCTGGGCTTACCTTCTTCCGCTCTGACGCGGGCGACAATCTCCTCAGCCTGTTCACCCTGCTGGATCAGTTGCTTCCAGGTGCGGCTTTCAGCAACTCCTATTTGAGCAAGGAGTGAGGTTTGGAGGTTATGGCGGCATGTTTCCACCAGGGTGGCCTGGGTCATACCGCTCGGGCATCGGAGTGCCACGTTCCGAAATCTTTTCATGAAAGACTTAACGGACTCTCCCTTTCGCTACTTGGTGGCTAAAAGGGTAGGCATGTTGACCTCCGAGTCATCTTCAAAGAAGCGAGTTAAGAAGAGCTTCTCCAAGTCGCCCCAATTCTTGATGGAGCCTTCTGGAAGCTTCATGAACCATTCAAAGGTCAGCCCTTTTAGGGTGCCGATGAATAAACGCGCCAGGATGGCGTCGTTATCTACCACATTCCCAGTTTGGGACTTGAAATAGTAGATGTGTTGGTTCGGTGAACCCTTCCCATCAAATGCTTGGAGGGTTGGAGCCTTGAACTTGGGCGGATATGGAACCAGATCCCACTCGGCTAGATATGGGCGGACCACTCCTGCTTCTTGGAGACCTTTCCGATTGGTAAGGGCTTCAAGGCGCTGCTCCAACTGATTCATTCTTTTAGAATGAACTTTTCCCTGGTCTTGATCGTTCTTTTCCTGCGACGAGGACTTAGACGAACCAGAGGAGGGTTGCCCTTTCTTCTCGGAGTGTTCGGAAGATGAGTTTTCTCCCTCTTTTCGTTTGCCCTTAGACTTTCTAGGGGGAGATTTTCTCCTGTCTTCGAGCAATTGGGCGAGCATCTGTTTGAGAGAGTCGATAGATTCCCGCTGAGCAAGAATCATATCGAGTTGTTCCCTCTGGACCTGGGCTTGCTGATCCAGGCGCCGGGTTGTCTCCTCAGGAGTGCCCGTCATGTAGGTGAAAACCTCTTTCTCTGTAGAAGAGTTTGAGGCCTGCGATTCTGCTACGGCAGAGTGAGAGTCATTCGTTTTAAGGCCCCGGGCCAGGGCATTATAGTCGATCGGGGGAATGGCCCCGGTCCGGGTGCGAGTGTGTCGATACACTCCTTCCAGTTCAGAGTCAGATTCATCCTCGGAACTGACTGCAGGTTGTTTTTCCCTGCTCCTGCTCGTCATATTTGCAGTGAGCTCTGGGTACTCAGCGTCAGAGAACATCCTCCGCCTATGAGAGCGTCTTCTTTTGGCTGATGGGGGAATTAGGGTCAGCTGTCTAACTAAAGACTGCTGGTTCACGCCTGAACCGCAACGGCACTCAGAGAGCATGGAGATGAGCCGTTGGCAGCAACATTATGAAGTGGTTTGACTAGCACTTCTTTTCTTCGTCAAGTAATCTCTTAGATCCATGGAAAGAGGATCGAAGAGATTTGTCTCGCAACTTTGAGGGCACGAGGCATCTTTGTGCTGTACAGCCTGGACGCGGAATTCAGAGGCATGGTTCTCGCGCCGCAGCTGTACGACGCGTGTCTCGCGTCTCTGTTGAGATGAGACGCGACTGTCGCGTTGCTGCTTGGTGCGTCGGGGCAAAGACGCTTGAGAGTGAGTGGGCCGCTGGGCCCCACGCCTAAGGGTGCGTGCCTGCTGCACTTGGCAAGGCGCGCAGGCTTCGCCTCGGCGTTTGGTGAGTTAGGCTTCAGAGGGCCTAATTTGGGGAGTCTCGCGTTTGGGCCGCCAAACGCGGACTTCGCGTGCTGGACACGGCGCGACTAAGGCGCCGGATTGAACTTTGCGTCTTACCTCAGTTGGACAATCAGAAGTTCCAACTTGCAGTTGACGCGCATGCCTCCTCTGTCGACGCTCAGCGTTTCGGTTTCGTCGTGGTGGTGGAGAAAAGCCAACGACGACTTGGTGCTGAGGGAGAGGGTGGGCTGGCTGGACACCAGGGATTTTGACCACGCGAGTCTCCTGAGAGACGTTGACGCGTGTGTTCCGCATGGCGCAGTTGGTCGCAACGGCAGTTGTGCCTGAGACCACGCGGGCCTCCTGAGAGACGTTGGCGCGTGTATCCTGCTTGGCACAGTTGGCTGTGACACCCTTCACAGCAACAGCGCCCGAGAGAGTCTCAGAGCGGATTTCGGGGCAAGTCCCCGTAGAGACCCTGCGACAGACGCGGGTCTTTGGGCTCTTGGAGCCGGAAGAGAGAAACTCTTCATACTTTGCCTGGTCGAACTCGACGACAAGCGATTCGACCATCTTCCCCTTATGGAGGACGTCACCTTGCGCCACGATTTGTTCGTCAGTGACAAATGTAGTCCCCAGCGGAGTCGCCATCTCTTGTATGCGATGGAAAAAGAGGGGATCAAATTGTAAAATTCTTTTGATTGGATAGAAAATTACAACAGATCGGTCTTCCGATTACAAGGAAGGAGGATGTTGAGTCTTGAATCCTCCTTTTGTTTAATGCTGGGTTCTTCGTATGGCGATGGAGAGTAAATCTTGTTCTCCGTTGACTGGGTGAACGTCGAGATCTTCCGGGGCTTTTCTCTTCGGGTGGTTGACGGAGTAACACAGCTCTGTCTACCAAAACTCTCAAAGAGAAGGTACGCAAAGAGCAACTTGAACACAGCAAGTTCTTTGAAGGGTTTCTCTCTTTTCTCTCAGAGTTCTTTTCTCCCAAAAATCCTCTGACTGAAAATCTCACCGAAAATCCCCAAAATCCCCCATTCTTCAATAGCGACGGGGCTATTTATAGGGGTTTCAGGGGCTTACGTGCCTCCTAAAAACACTCCATAATGGGTGCTAACTTTCCCCGTTATGTGGGCCGTGATTGGCCCTAAAACCGGGACGGTTACAACTGAGATGCGGGTGTCAACCCACGCGCCTTGGAGCTGTTGAGACGCAGGTTTCGGACCTCGCGCCTTGATGCTGAGACGCGGGTTTGGACCCTTGCGCCTTGGTGCTGAGACGCGGCTTTGGACCCTCGCGCCGAGGTGCTGAGACGCGGCTTTGGTGTTGACACTTAAAAAAGACAAGATTCTTACTGGCCCGAACAATGTCTAAACTTGTTGACATTTACAAAAGACAAGTGACAGACAAGCTGAAGACCAGTTTTCACCCATCTCCGAGGGACAAGGAAGCAACTTGGACTCCACTGATCCAGCAAGCGGAACAGTGAGCCCGGGACGTTTCTAAACAGACCTCAGCAGGTCTAAGATGCTAGCATTTAGCATTACATTAGCCCAAGGAGATAGCCTCGATTGAGAGGCTAGCATCATCCAATTTCGCCAGGAAGCTAATTGACAGCTTCGCCGAAAAGCCTCTTTTCGGATTTCGCCAAGGATTGCCTTTAGCTCCGCTATGAGCTTCAAAGCGGGCAGCTCCGCTATTGATCTACTACGGTCAACCTTTGACCAATCAAATCTCCTGATGAGATTGGATTCAAACAAATCAAATCCAATCAGGATTCAAATATGGCAGGTGATTGCCGCTATCTCTTGACTCTCTTGAAACGAGTAGGAGGATCAAGGAGAATCTCCCAACAATATGGAAAGGATCAAAACAGATCAACCGACCTGCCAAATCTAGCTCCGCAGAAGTTATCTTAGCCTCGCAGCAAGGCTACTTTCTAAATTCAAACAGATTCGGTTTAATTTGTTTCCATATCTTCAAAGGGGACGATTATACCCTTGCTTTCCCTATAAATAGCCCTCCAGGGGCACAAGGAAAGAGAGATCGATCGGATTGGGAGAGACTTCCAGAAAAAAATGAGAGAGAGGACTCCACAAGCAGAGGCTTCTTTACAACGCACCGTGCGTTCTCGAATTCAGAGACTCTTTAGAGAAATACTTCTCTCTTCAGGGTGGCGATACCCTAATCACCTCTTTTCCTCAAGGAATCTCCGGAACCAGGCGAGAAGGAATTCCTTACAGAAGGCGGTCTTGAGAAGTAGCAAGAGGGTCCTACCAACCCTCTATTCTCTGATTCCCGGAACCAGGCGAGAAGGGAATCTCATCGCTCGCATCGTCAAAGGGACAAAGTGGTCGCGCGCTGACCAGACTCCTATCGGCACACTTCTCCAGAATCTCTGAGGAGATCTACTTGTAATCTTTTTGAAGAATACTTGTAATTTAGCTCCTCAAACTCTTTTATTTGTAAGTTTTCTCATTTGCAAATATGATGGAAAACAAGGTGACGACTCCGCTGGGGATGATATTCTCCTCTGCTGAGAATCAAGTGTCGCAATGCGACGATCAGACCTTCGGGTCTATCTCTGAATTCAACAAAGTCGGTGCAGCCAGAGCTTCTCTGGCTAAATCTTCAAGGAAAGTCTCTGCGGAGACTGAAAAGGTTCCCTGCAAACCTGCTGCGGTGCTCTGGCGCAACAAGGAAGCATGCCCGCAGACCGAGCCCTGCACTCTTGAGAACTTGGTCATCCAGATCGACCAAGGAAGATTTGAAGAAGTCCTCTCTGGGGGTGACCTGACGCTTCGAGCACGGAAGCACAGGAAGGTCTTCATGACCAAGGTTTCAAATCAGAAACCAGAGGCAGAATTCTGCCAACACCCCACAGCCCCGCGTGTGGCTATTCAGGTTCCTCGTGAACCTAAGCATCTTCCGTCAAGGCGGATATGGAAGCCCAAGCAGAAGTCTCCAACCGAGGTTTCCGGTGTAGTCACGCCAAACTGCGCCTCTCCCGCGAAGAAAAGGGTAAGATGCCTATCTACCCTAACGATGCTGCCAATCATGAAGTCCCGACGGCGATCATACCGTCGCTCAAATCAAAGGCAGCAAAGCCTTCTGACAGCCTCGCTTTCACAAGCGAAGCCACCATACCAAAGCATACTCATTGGATCCATGGCCGCGAGGCTAAGGCCAAAGAGTCATCTAAGGCTAATCCCCTTCGCGGCGGAATAGCGGATAAAGCACCTCGGCGTGCTCCGCTCTCTAGTTCATCAAGCACTAAGTTTGCACCTGCTGGCGAATCTAGATCTGAAGCACTATTCAGTGCTAATCCCTTTTGTAGGGATAAGAAGAATGGAGTATCGTCCCATGTACACTCCGAAAAAGCTTCTCTGCGAAGTTATCCAGGCTCTGTTGGGCCTGACCTACGAGAATTCCTGGTAAGCAAGCGGAAGCCGGAGCCCCTCCGAACTACTTTCCCCTGTTGTCAAAGAGGATGCCGACTTGTGACAATCCATTCAACCCGCTGCCGGCTATATCCAACCATGGCTGTATCTCCGCGCCGGCAATCGGTGTTTGATCGGTTGTCCGCACATGTTCCTACGAGGCATCGCGGAAGGGGCGCCTCACCAGATCCAATCTCCGCCTCCGTCAATATGACTGGAAGAGGCCGAGAGCGACGCAAGGGGAGTTAGACATCTGATGGTCCCCCTTTCAGTTCTCCAGATCCAGATTATAATCCAGGCCTAGGCGAGGTCTCCGTACAAGAAGAAGGTGTTTTCCGAAACACCAGATCCAAGGTGGCAATACCCTACAATTACGAGCAACCTTCTTCCTCGACGGCCCTGATCCCGCCATCACCCGGGCAGTCACCTCAATCTTCAGACGAAGAAAAGGAAGACAGCGGGTATGCCTCGTCAGCGACGATCAGTTCAGTGCGAACCGACAAAGCATCGGTCAACATGGCCGATAACGCTAACGATGACCTTCGTCGGCATTTGGAAGCTCAAGAGCAAACCTCCAGGACCCAGCAGGAAACCCTGGACAATATTCAACAGATGCTTGCCCAACTCCTCAGCAATCGGGGCGGCAATGCTACCGGAAGCCACCACGATGAGGAGGAACACTTTAGCAATGATCCGAAATCCAAGGGAGGTTCTTCCCTAGATGCTGAAGTCCTTAAGGGCCTCCAGGCTCAGATTGCATCCCTAGCTCAGAGGGATGAATTAAAGAAGGTGGGGACAGTCCGTCCTTATCCACTAGAGTGGGATTCGGTGCCATACCCACCAAAGTTCAAACCACCAACGTTGCATACGTATGATGGTAAGAGCTCGCCCAATCAGGACATCTACTATTTCCGGTCTCAGACTGGTAATGTCATAAGCAACGACGCCATCATGGCTAGGCTGTTTATTGGCACTCTAAAGGGCGTGGCATTCGACTGGTTCCGAAGCCTCCCTCCAGGCTCTATCAATTCCTGGCTCGACCTGGAAACTCAGTTCCTCTCTCGCTTCTATGAGGACGACACTGAAGTGACCATGGACAAGCTCCTCTCTACCGTACAGAAGAAGGGCGAACCCGTCCGCGACTACATTGAGCGGTTCAGAAACTTATCCTTGATGTGTCCAGCAGGGATGCCGTTACCCATGCTCTTACATACATGCAGGCACAACTTCTTGGATCAAGTAGAAGTTCGCATGGGGGCTGTCAAAGCCCACACTTGGAAGGAATTAGTCGAACAAGCTGAGATAGCTGAGAAGTCGGCTAAAAAGTTCGAGCCATCCGCCCCCAGAGGCAAATGGGGTACGAACAGCAAAGGACGCGGCGACCCGCCTCAGTCTTCCCAAGCTAAGGGGAAAGAGATTATGTCCGTAGAGTTATCCGGAGACGTGCAGTCGAAGGCTAAGAAGAGCGGCTTCAACAATCAGGAGCCCAAGTTCCCTCCAAAACAGTACTCCTTCAAAGATGATCAAGTGGTTACAATATTCCATCTGCTCCACAAAGGGAACATGCTGAAGCTGCCGGATGCTCGACGTCCTGATGAGATAGGGCGCACAAACGACCCCAAATACTGCCTCTATCATAGGATGATTCACCATCCTACTGACAAGTGTTATGTCCTCAAGGACAGGATACAAGCCCTGATTGACGCCGGCGTCCTCACACTGAAGACGGAGCAGAAGAAAGTCACTGCCAATATGGTGACTCTCGAGTTCGGCAGCACCCAAAAGGTCACGGTGCCTGATAGGACTTATCCAGCCCCCACGCCGCGATTGGAAGTAAGGCATCCTTCGCCCATGACTAGAGACGACAAAGGTCTCGTCCCCTTAACATTGGAGACAGGGGAAGTCATGTGGATACACCCAGATCTCGTCCAAGACATTCAACGGTGTTCAAAGCGGCCCAACTCAAAAGGCAAATCTTGCAATGTCATCTCTGTCCTACCAGATGACGGTGATGTTACCTCGGCTTCCCTCAGCGATTCGGAAGGAGAAAAGCATGCTTGTACAGCGCAAGCAGACGCACCTCAACAGACGGGCACCTGGTCTGGGAAGTCGTACCTGAGACAGTATGAGAAGCTTGCTGACGAGACACAACAGCAAATGACGTCAGCACCAACGCCTGCATCCACTCCAGTCCCGACCAAAGGGAGAGAAAGCCTAAAGTGGTACGGTTCGACCATGTGTTGAAGAAACCGTCAGGCCAAGGGCTTGATACGCCCTTTCGCTTCGATATACTGGCCCACTTGGCCAATATCCCAGCTCGTATCACAATACACGAGCTCCTGCGTCTCTCCAAAGAGACACGAGAAGCGCTCAGAGATGCTTTGGCCAACTCAGAGACTCTTCTGACATGCATACCAGAGGTCTCTAATCATGACGCCCAGTCTTCTTGCCCAGAATGCCATCATGTACAATCGAAGGTGCCTGCTATTACCTTCACGGCGAAAGATATGCTTCTCAAAGATAACAAGCATGATCGACCTCTGTACTACACCGGATATATCGGTTCAACATGCATTGAAAGGGTACAAGTCGATCCGGGGTCGGCACTCAGCATCATCCCCAAACGGCTTCTCTATTTCCTCGGCATACCACTGTACAGGTTGTCCGCAACCACCACTACAATATATGGTTTTAACGCCGGGAGCAGCCATCCACTTGGGAAGATTCGGCTCCGTTGCAGAATCAGAAGCCTCAAGTTAGAGGTGACGTGTTATGTCATTGACGCTGACACGTCATATAACCTGCTGCTAGGACGGCCATGGATCCATGCCAACTGGATCGTCCCTTCTACCCTCCACCAGTGCTTCAAATATGTGGAGGATGATACGACAGTACGAACTGTCTTTGTCGAAAGGCAACCCTTTAAAGGCGTGGAAAATTACTTCACCGACGCTCTCCTGTATCAAGAGGCCGGTGGAACGCATGAGGAGCCATTGCCAGATGACAGTGAAAGTGGCAATGAAGCGGATTCAGAGTCCGAGGCGGGCATGCCGGCCATTCTGACTGGCGAACCAATTACAGCATGTCTCATTGACCCCAAATGTAATACTCCTTCTGAGGAAGAAGGTGAATGGGTAATTAATGACAATATTTCTTTTGATTATCCTATGAGTATGCGGTCGATCAAATCCATTATGGATGGCTCTCTGCACATGCCCGTACATAAGCCAAGTGCGGCCAATACATCTATGGAGGTCATAGAAGGGGCTACGCTGGTGATCCCTCCTTCCAAACAAGGTCAGTCGCCGATAATCTTCGGTAGAGCTCAGCCACGGAAACCTACAACTGCAGACTCAAGCTCAGAGTCAGATGCTCCACAGTTCTTCCATTATGCGCGGCCAGCCCGCCACATTATGAAGAAGATGGGATATAACTTGAAGCAGGGAGGCGGCCTAAACTTTGGAAAAGGGAGGCGCAGTCTAATGCGTAATTTTGTTCCGAAAGGGAAGCCTGTAAATTACTATGATAGTACACGCAGGGGGTTGGGTTACGTCACGCCCACATCATCAGTAATAGTTCAGGTCAAAGACGACGGACCAATTCCATCACAGTCGGCTTCATCCTCCGAGTGGGACTCCGATATCAGCATAGGAGAAATGTTCAAAGGCCTCGCCGCGAATATGACTTCAAGCAGTCAATTGGAACCTGCGGAAGCTGCCAATGGTGAACCATGGGCCCAGCAGTTAAGCCTCCAATGGGAAAAACGGTTCGAACTGCGTGAGCCGCCTACTGAAGACAAGGTGATACAGGTCAATCTGGGAAGTCAAGATCATCCCAAACCCATCTTTATAAGTGAAAGCCTATCACTTATAGAAAAGGAAGAATTGATAATGCTCGTAAAAGAGTATATAGACGTCTTCGCGTGGAGCTATGAAGACATGCCCGGACTCGATCCACAGGTCGCTATGCACCGGCTGAATATCAAGCCCGACGTCAAGCCAGTCAAGCAGCAACAACGTCGGTTTCGCCCGAACATTATGGAAGCTATTGAAGCCGAAGTTCACAAACTCATTGCAAGTGGCTTCATTCGGGAGGAGTAACATCCAGATTGGGTGGCTAATATAGTCCCCGTCCTCAAGAAGAATGGCAAAATACGGATCTGCATCGACTACCGTGATCTCAATGCGGCCTGTCCCAAAGATGAATTTCCACTGCCCATCACTGATGTCATGATTGACAACACATGCGGGTTCGAAAGGATGTCTTTCATGGACGGCTTTTCAGGGTACAACCAGATTAAGATGTATCCCGACGATGAGAAGCATACTTCGTTCCGAACACCATTGGGGGTATACTGCTACACTGTAATGCCCTTCGGACTGAAGAATGCCGGAGCAACCTACCAGCGGGCAATGAGTACGATCTTTCGCGATCATCTCCGAAAGACAGTGGAATGTTATGTTGACGACATTGCTGTCAAAAGCCGCAACAAGGATGAGCATCTCCGCGATCTCAGAAAGATGTTCGACATAATGCGGGCTCATCAACTGAAAATGAACCCGACAAAATCCTTCTTGGGAGTGTCAAGTGGCAAGTTCCTTGGGTTTATCGTCACATCAAAAGGGATTCACCTTGACCCAGACAAAGTCAGAGCTATCCAGAGCATGCATCCGCCAAGGAACCTCAAAGAGCTGAGAGGCTTGCAAGGCAGGTTGGCCTACATCAGAAGATTCATTGCAAATCTCTCAGGCCGCTGTCAGCCGTTCACCCGGCTCATGAAAAAGGGTGCTTCCTTCGTATGGGATCAAGCTTGTCAGGAAGCTTATGAAGACATCAAGAGGTACCTCACAAAGCCTCCAGTCTTAGTGGCCCCTACATCAGGGAAGCCATTCTTGCTTTATGTAAAAGCTCTGGACTACTCCCTCGGCGCCCTCCTCGCTCAAAAGACGGCAATGGCCACGAGTAGGCCATTTATTATCTGAGCAGGACTCTCATAGGAGCGGAATCTCGCTACAATCCTATTGAGAAAGAGTGTTTAGCTCTCGTCTTTGCCGTTCAGAAGACACGGCATTATTTGGTTGGCCAGACCATACATGTCATCTCCAGGGTGAATCCTTTACGTCTTCTTATGACGAAGCCAGGGTCACTAAATTCAAGATTGGCTAAATGGGCACTTCTGCTGTCTCAATACGACATGACCTTTATTCCTCAGAAGGCGGTCAAAGGCCAAGCCCTTGCAGAATTCTTGGCTGCTCATCCAGTTCCGGAGCATTCAAAACTCCACGAAGACATCCCTGATGAAGTCTTCGAGTCCAACGCAACTTCAGTAGAGGAAGTATGGCAGATGTTCTTTGATGGAGCATCGTGAATGGGTCCTAAAGGCAAGATTATTGCCGGAGTGGGGGTCGTGTTTATCTCCCCACAGGATCATATCCTTCCCAGAGCATTCTCCTTGACAGAATCATGCTCCAATAATGTAGCAGAATACAATGCTCTGCTCATTGGTCTCCAGCTCGCCCATGGAATGGGGGTACGCTACCTTGAAGCTTATGGCGATTCAAAACTGATCATCAATCAGGTTAAAGGCGAATATGAAGTCCGCCATGAGGACTTGGTGCCTTATTACCATACGGCCATTGAGTTGGCTAACCTATTTGAAGGTTTCTACATCGGGCATGTGTCTCGATCTCAAAATACCAAGGCGGGCGCTCTCGCTGCATTAGCGACGACGCTAGCCTTGCCAGCCGACACCGAGTACTATCTCACAGTCGCGACCCGACACCTCGTATGCTCTAAGCATATGCTGAAAATCCAAGAGGTCCATAATGTCTCTGCAGACCTCGAGCCGAGGGATTGGCGCTTCCCTCTCATTGACTATGCTCTGCACGGATTGCTCCCTGACGATCCTAAAGAAGCGGCGTCCATCAGACGAAGGTCCCCCCGTTTCTATTACGATTCTACTCTGAAGACGCTCTACCGTCGTTCATATGACGGTGTCCTCCTTCGGTGCCTTTCTCAGTCTGAGGCACAGCAAGTACTCAAAGAAGCACATGACGGCATTTGTGGAGCCCACCAGCCGGGTCCGAAGCTCAAAGACAGGCTACATCGGCTTGGGTACTATTGGCTAACTATGATAACCGACGCCATCCAATATGCGCGAAGGTGCAAGGCATGTCAGATTCACGCTGACTTTATACACCAGCCTTCGGAGTTGCTCCACCCTACTGCTGCTTCATGGCCATTTGAAGCATGGGGAATAGATGTCGTAGGGCCAATCAGCCCCTCTTCGGCAAGAGACCACCGGTTTATCCTAGCAATAACCGACTACTTTTCAAAATGGGCGGAAGCCATACCGTTGGCCGAAGTCAAAACCTCTAATGTGGTTAACTTCCTCAAACACCATGTCATCCATCGATTTGGTGTCCCCAGGCGGATCATCCATGACAATGGTCCCCAATTCAGAAGCCAAGTGTTCTATCGGTTCTGCGATAAATACCGAATCCAGAAGTGGCTTCAACCGCCTACAATCCTGCTGCCAATGGCTTAGCGGAGGCGTTCAACAAGACGATCATCAAACTGCTCAAGAAGTTCGTCTCCTCGAACAAGCGAGATTGGGACGAAAAGCTCGGTGAATGTCTCTGGGCCTACCGAACCACGGTTCGGATACCGACAGGCAATACGCCTTTTTCCCTGGTATACGGATGCGAAGCAGTCATCCCATTGGAAATTCAGATGCCATCATTGCGGATAGCTCTAATTACCAAGATCACCTCAGACGACAACGATCGCCTACGTCTCCAAGAGCTCAAAGCTCTAGACGAGAAGCGGCTCCAAGCGCAGCAACACATCGAGCTATATCAGGCTCGGATGTCAAAAGCCTTCAATAAGAGGGTCAAACAGAGGGTCTTCCAAAAAGGAGACCTGGTCCTAGCCGTCAGACGACCGATGATTATGGCGCACAAGACCAGAGGCAAATTTCAGCCTAAATGGGAAGGACCGTTTGTGATAGAAACAGTCTATTCAAACGGAGCATACCGCCTTATGACTGCAGATGGCGACCTACTCATGATGCCGATCAATGGCAAGTTCTTAAAGAAGTATTATCCTTAATCAAGGATCCCTCTCTTGATCGAGTTAACATTACACCTCTGATCAAGATCTTCGTGTCAAAATACACACAAAGAGAGCCCTTCTCTTCCTCCAAGCAGATCATACAGCCATAAATCAACAGGAACCTGGCCGCGCACCAGTCATCCTAAAGCAAAAGCAGGGTTATGCAGACACTAACCCTATAAGCCAAACATCCATAACGATTAAGGATAGAGGAAATTGTTGGCCTGTAAGCCCAACATAAATCCTCGACAACTCATCATGCTGAGGAGAATAGCATGGCTAGCCCAACTCAAACGGTAGTTGGTAAAGGCATATCAAACCCGTTGACAGCTGAGGGTTTGCTAAAAATCCTAAGGGACCTGTTCCCATTTGATCCCCTCTCCAAAGTCACCTACCAATTCTCATCCATAGAATGGTAGGTCCACATATACATTTCGCTGTTACGTTAACATTAAACCTATGACAGTGATTCCCTCGTTTCTCCCTGTGAGAACGAGACCTCCAAAATCACTTACCAATTCTCATCCATAGAATGGTAAGACCACATATACATTTCGCTGTTACGTAACATTAAACCTATGACAGTGATTCCCTCGTTTCTCCCCGTAAAAACGAGACTTTTTCCAAACTCCATTAAAATTTTGAGCTTGTTGACATTTACAAAAGACAAGTCTCAACCTTGAGCCCTGTCGACATTTATAAAAGACAGGTCTCGATACTTATTGACATTTACAAAAGATAAGTATCACCAACCTTGAGCTTGGTGGCGTCTCATTCGGTTATGTCATTGCGACCTCTGAACCAGCAGACAGCTAAGTCTCAATTTCGAGCTTGTTGACATTTACAAAAGACAAGTCTCAATTCCGAGCCCTGTTGACATTTACAAAAGACAGGTCTCGATACTCGTTGACATTTACAAAAGACGAGTATCACCAATTTTTGAAGCTTGGTGGCGTCTCATCCGGTTATGTCATTGCGACCTCTGAACCAACAGACAGCTAAGTCTCAATTCCGAGCCCTGTTGATATTTACAAAAGACAGGTCTCGATACTCGTTGACATTTACAAAAGACGAGTATCACCCTCCCTGAAGCTTGGTGGCTTCTCAACCAGTTATGTCATCGCGACCTCTGAACTGGCAGATAGCCAAGTTTCACCAACCTTTGAGCTTGATGGCTTCTCAACCAGTTATGTCATTGCGACCTCTGAACTGGCAGATAGCCAAGTCTCATCTACCATGAAGCTTAGTGACGTCTCAATTGGTTATGTCATTGCGACCTCTGAACCAGCAGACAGCTAAGTCTCAATCTCGAGCCCTGTTGACATTTACAAAAGACAGGTCTCAATACTCGTCGACATTTACAAAAGACGAGTATCACCACCTTTGAGCTTGATGGCTTCTCAACCAGTTATGTCATTGCGACCTCTGAACTGGCAGATAGCCAAGTCTCATCTACCATGAAGCTTAGTGACGTCTCAATTGGTTATGTCATTGCGACCTCTGAACCAGCGGATTGTTAAGCCTCAATTTTGAAGTCCTGTTGACATTTACAAAAGACAGGACTCAACAATGTTTGCCGACATTTACAAAAGGCAAGCATTTCCACTCCGGCCCCGCAAAGGGCTAACCTCGAGACTGGCAACGTCTCAATCGGTTATTGCGACTTCTGAACCAACAGACAGTCATGTCTCATTATCCAAGCAAATGAAGATGACATTCTCAAAGCAAGATCAAGATCGGAGACTCGGCAAAAGAAAAGAAAAAAAGAAAAGAAGGGATGTCCATTAATGTCAAAAAGATGGGTACATGGAGGAACATATACAATGGCCTACAGGCGTACATGATAGGATCGAATTCGATCTCCGAGTGAAGCCAACCTCGCCCTCCTGTCATCAGCAGCTTGAGCCAGCGCCTGTGACCTCAGCTCAGCCTCATTGAGCTCCGCCGTCTGAGCCAAACGAGCCTCGACCTTCGCCAGAGCTGCCCTCTGTGATGATTCTTGCCGCGCCAGTTCTTCATTCTGAGCTCTGAGCCGTTCAAGCCGCGCAGTTTCTTCGAGACGCACCGGTACTGCCTTGGATAGGAGGAGATTTGCTCTCCTAATCATCTCCTCGGCCCTCCCAATCTTGTCTTCAGCGTCAAGAAGAGCACTAGAGGAAGCGTCAATCGCACTTCCAACCTCTGCCTGCCTTGCTCCCAAGGATTCCAAGTCAGAGGAAATAGCCTTAGCGGCCTCTTGAGCAGCAAGCCGGGCCTCGTGCCTCTGGGCAACAAGATGTGCGAGCCGCTCATCAGCTAAAGACCCCGGGTCCAAAAGATGCAGACGGCGCCACTCTCCTACATCCTTCTCAAGGTCGTCCACCAAGAGTTCCAAAGCAGTGGCTTGGTGATACCCCTCAAAGTCCCGAATGCATTAAATGCCACGGGAGAGGACCACCTTCAACTTCGAGAATGGCACAGGTGAGCCCTTCAAGACTAGACCGATAGTATGCTCCAAACTATTATAGAAGCTATCGACTAGATTACCTATGAAGTCATTCTCAGCTTCATCAATCTTTGGTGGAGAGGCAACCTCGGAGTAGCCTACCAGCCCGGTCGATACTGCCGCAGAAAAAGCGGCGGAAGCACTCACAGCAGCAGGGCAAGCCGGGGGCGATTTCGGCGAAGCCCTCATCGAGACCAGAACGCCAGCCACCGCGGAAGAAGGACTAGCAACCACCTCCTGAGCAGCAGGCTCAATCACCAGGGTTGGAGAAGAAGGGCTTGTGATCACCCTCAGCTCCGCACTTGGCAAAGTTGCCGATACCTCATTCGGAAGTAAGGACGCCCCAGGGACGGCCGCCTCCGCAACCTCCGGTCTGTCAGCCTCCTTAGGCTGATAAAGAGGCAAATCGCCATACAGGGCGTCCAACACGGCAGCATCCGCCGCGGTCGAAGCGCCTAACTCACCCTCGGACCTCTCAGGGGAATTCTCCGGCTCTTTCAAAGCTGATGGATCTTGAGGCTGAGCATCTGCAACAAGGCCATGGTCAGGAAGAAGATACAGTAAACAGAAGAGGAGACCAAGAGGTCGTCATCATACCTAAGGCTGAGGTTGCCTCAAACATGTCATCACCCGTATCAGCCTCCAGGCGCTCCATCGGGAAGTTCTTGCCAGAGTCAGCAAGAATAGCCGGCCCGCTTCCGCTTGCCGAATATCCGCTGGACCACCCGATAGAGCTCGATACCACTGGGCTTCCTTTCGAAGTCCCAGCACCCGAGGGACCAATGCCAGCCGCATCACCTCCGGACTCTTCCGAGTGGGCGAAAGAACCAGTGGCAGTCCCATAAGCAAATAGGGGATCATAGTGTTCCCCTTGCTCTCCAATCACCCCGGCTCCTGCAACATGAAGCAAATAATGAATTATTTGAGAATACACCAAAGGCACAGGTAGAGCCAATCTTACCAGTAGTCGGTTCGGCAACTGACAGCTCAGCGCCTAATGTAGCAGCAGGAGAGAATGCCGTAGAGGGACGATCCTCTACCACAATTGTAGGAGCCAGGCGACGAGGCTTTTTCGCCAGCGACTTCCTACGGGACCCACTCCCCCGCTTCCTCTTGAAGTGGACCTCAGAGTCCCCTTCTTCCATTTCTTCTACACGATGTGGGGAGGATGTCCCCACCACGCCAGAGCCAGCCGCATGGGCATCAGCTTCCATCCCCGCTTCGAAGCAAGGACTGCCTGCATCAGAGGCCTCGCTGTCCTCCACAGCAATGAACTCCTCTAAGCCAGGGACGCGGACCCGCTTTCCTTCTTCTCTCTCAGAGGCCTTCCGCCTCATCCGATGAGAAATCAACCTCACACCCGAACGATTAACATTGAACCCAGGAGGTGTGGAGTTCGAAGCCGCATACCATCGGCAGAAGCATAAGGTTATCCAAAGGCCGGGTTCCCTCAACGACGTGCGTAGCCACGCCCTAGTGCCATCCGCGGTAAAGAACCGCCAAGCACGAGCCCCATCAATGAGGCTCCCCATGAAGGCCAGATCCGAGTTGGGATTACCCACGTACAGTTGGTCGTACCCAAATTGGCGGGCAAACCGGCTTGGGATGTAGGGTTCCAGGTAGCAGGTATCCCCGCTCCTGTACAGCAAGTGCGAGGGCCGGATGTTGATCAGCCACTCGAAACACCCCGACTCATGGGAGGGCGCCCCGACTCATCTCGAAATTCCTCATTGTATCCGGTATCCCGAATACGAGGAAAGCAGCGGAACAAATTATAGGCGTCATAACGACGCACCAACTTACGGGCCTCGGCCACGTAGGTCTTCAACCACGAACGACCTACGAAGCGGCGGAGGAGCGCCGTTCGAACACCTTGTGGAGGGTCCGCTCCAGCTCCAATCAAAGAGGGGCAGTGTAAGGCGAACCACGCCATCAAGTAGGTATATGGTAAACCTATCCGAGGATTAGGTCCATCACAGGGCAGAACGGCACCCTTCCCTCTCCTTGACGCTGGTGGTCTGCAGAAAGCCTCTGTTAGTGCACGAAGGCCCCTCTGAATACAACACACCATGGCCGGGAGAAGACCCAGACGGTGACCATGGACCAAGAGGACAGCAGGCAGCAGGACACTCGGGTGGACAATGTCACTCGAGGAAGAAGGCACGACGCATTTCTTCAACCAGATGGTTAAGAAACCAGCTAACAGCGCCTGCCGAGACATAGGCTGACGAGCCTGGTGGTGAAAGCTCCGAAGGACATCACCTTCCTCATAAGGACCATCGTCTTCTATCACAACGATGTCCCTTTGAGCATGCATTTCCATCCGTTTCAAGATGTCCCCCTTAGCAACTCTTCGATGAGCTACTTCAGGAGCATTCCTCAGATCTGGGAACAGATAGCTCCCCAAGCTCTTCAAACTCTTCGAGCTACCCTTGCCACCAGTGTGGATGCTGGAACAAATGTGCAAGTGGCACATCAATTCCCGATAAGTCTCGAGCAAAGCAGGCTCCCGCTTCTCCAACAGAGCCAACTCCGCCTCACAGGGAAAGTACTCTTCGTACGGAAGAGATCCGAAAGGCAAAGCAGAGATTTCCCACATCTCGTGCAAAGCCATGCCCAACTCGCCAACCGGGGTGAAGAAGGTCCCCGAAGCCGGGCAATACAACTCGAGGATGGCGTAGAAGCACGCCACCTTTATCTCAATGCCATAGCAGGTCGCCCTGACGGCCTCATGGAGGTTTAACCTCACCAAGTCCTCCTCGAAATGAGCGAGGATATAGTTGGTCAACTCAGTCCACCATCCCTTGCGAGGATGAACCCAACCGGGAGCCCGAAAGTCAGTAGCAGGGTAGTTCCCGTCAACCGCGCAGAACTGGGTCCTGAAAGTCTGCGCCTCAGCCGGATTCTCTCCCACAGGGAGTTCCCGCGATACCTTCCCAGGGTATAGCCCTATTATGCTGAGGGGAGCGCCCACCCTTGAATAGCCGTACTGATATGACAACCTCCCAATATGGACGGATTCAGCGCTTTTGCTCACGCCCCAAGCCATCTTCCGAGCCTGAGTCACGGTCTCGAAGGAGGACAAAGGGAAGTGCTGCTTAGTGGACGGAAGATAAAACTTCTCGCCATCCAATTGGAAGATCCACTGTCCTTCGCCTGCTTGCAACTGGCGATCGGGATCAGGTGCAGTATCCCCGAATATGAAGTCAGGCTTTCTGTAAGTCTGACGGTCGACATCCTCAAGCGGAGCAGTGGTTAAGATACTCCGCATGGTCTGCGGATGACCGCCTTGGATGAGCGTATCCCGGACAAGAGAGCTCCGCTCGCTGAATAAAGAAGCCTCTCCATGGAATCGCAAGCTGATGCTACCATCTGCTCTACTGGATAACCCGAATAGACTGTTCGGGAGACCGGAGGTGTAATGCACTGCAAAGACATGAATGAGCTATGATTAGTTCATCAACCAAGTGGATATGAAAACATAAAAATTCACTAAGGCATAGCCTCGCTCAGCGAGCAAGGCCAGCAAGGCAATAGCTTCGATGAAGCTTGATCTCGAGGATGAAACTGCATCTTCGCAGAAAAACATCCAAAGCACCAACTTCGCTTAAGCAGGAAGTGGTATAGCCCTGAGGGCATTATGGTCAAAAGTCATCATGACTGAGAGGACGTATTCAAGTCCTGTTCCTCAACAGGATGGAGACTGCCCGAGTTATGGCTTCGTGCGGAAGCCCAAAGAAGAACTGATCAGTTCTTAATTCCCTGGTGCAAGCAAAATAGGGAAGTTAAGGGAAACGAGTTCCCTGATGAGGACAGATCATATTCGATCGTCCTAATGGCCAGATACCGACTCCAAAGGAGGAAGACCACCATCTCTAATCTGGGAGAAGAGTCTCTTACCAGTGACAGGTCGCTCAATGACCGGAGGAGGAGGGCCCTCCGCTGCAGAAGTCGCTGCTTCTTTTCCCGCTTGTCTTTTGGGCGCCATCGAAGAAATGCAAGAGTTCTCAAAGTACTCTGAGTAAAGGAGGAAGAAGAAGATGGAAAGACAGAAACTTCTCTGAAAAAAGGAGATCTTTTTCTGTTCAGCCCGATCGGGCTTTTATAGGCCAATTAGCGCCTAAATTGAGGCCTCGAAAAAAGGGCACATGCCGCCATTTCGAATTAATTCGAAACATCGCTCGAAGCGCCCGAGGCGCTTTCCCAAGGGGCGACGGTTCAACCCCACTAAGGGTTAACTTCGCACAGGAGCAAAGTGCGGACTTCGCACAATCCTTCAAGGGTTTAGCCGAGAGGCTTACCTTAGCCCTCCAAAAAGGTGCTGCTCGCGGGACATGCCAGTCTCGCGAAAATCATTCGAAGAAAGGACTATGTCCTTAGCTCCGCACACGGTTTAGCCCCGCTATGGCCAAACCTTCAAAGAAAGCAAGCGAAGATCAGATGATTAGAAGATGAACTTTCATTGATTTAAAAAAGAAGGGTACATTGATATTACATCGAAGTTGTGTTTCATACAACACACCCAGTTGCTCGACAGGGTAATTTGTGCAAAAAAGCATACAAGTGATTTTATCCGCTTCTAAGTCAAATCAACGGGACAGGAAAGGCCTTCCTCCGGCAAAAGGCTATAACCCTTCGCATATGAACAGATGGTGCCACAGGGACACGGTCATTATTCTCCACAAAAAAAAAAAAAAGGCAAACCTTGCCAGGCCATTTTTGTTGAAGCCTGGCAATAAAAACCTATCGCCACCAACACGATAGATCACGTATAATGGGAATCGGCAGTGATACCAGTGATCTAACGGGCGCGATACCCGCTTTCTCGAAGAGGATCGCCCCAAAGGCCACCAAAGTTGAAAGTTGGCAATGATGCCAGCGATCCCACAGGCGACGCCCACTATCTTTAAGCGGATCATCTCCGGTAAAAGCGGCAGCCAGCCTCACCTCAGAATGAATCATCACGGATAAGAGGCTGCCAACGGCCTTTGGGACACGCACCCGCTGCCCCGAATTGTTCCTCCTGCTTAAAAGTAAAGCTTCAACCGGGGAAGCATAAGGCAATTTTATGGTTCCTTCCATCAAGTCACAAGATTGGTGAACATAGCCCACTGCAAGGCAAATCAGAACAGATTAGCAACTAATTACAGGAAGAGCTACAAAAGAGCTAAGTCAGGTTCTTTGGGTCAAAGCAATCCAATTTCAGTCAAAGCAGAGGATAAGCCTCGCCTGCACGGCAACCAATGGGCTGGCTCAGCAAACGCCAAGTCCTAGCCTCACCTATATGGCAAAGTCAGACTGATCTTGTGAGATACAGTCTCAACATTCACCAATATGGCAAGACCGGCTCAACTCTTGAAGAGACCAAGTCCCAAGTCCTGCCTGCGTAGCGGACTTAACATGTAGTGAACAAATCAAGATGATAGCTTCACAGAAAGCTATGATGAGATCCTTCTCTGTAGCAGCCAATTGCAAGATGGAGAACAAGGGAAGCCAGCCAATCCCTAAAGCAGCAAATCAAGGGAGATGAGTTCCCTAAAAGCGGTGAAGTCTCTGAATGATCAAGACTTACCGGTCCTTGGCCGGATAAGAACCAGAGTGGGCTTTCCCACTAATTCAGAGATCTGAGTATATCTCTCAACCAAGAGAAGAGAAAACAAGCAGGCCATTTCTCTTCAGAGGACCTCAAGTGTCCTATTTATAGGCCCCATGGCCTGAGCACTCTCACCTCAAGCGTGGAAGCTCGAGTACATTCAAGGCATTTATTGCGCCTTGATGGAAGGGACGGTTTTCCCTTGGAACCGTGCAAAGGAGAAAACGTCTCCCTCATAAAAGGCACTTATGGCGCCTTGAAAAAGGGAAACATCCTCCTTTGGTAAGGTGCGACCGGAGAATATCTCCCTCGAACGGCGCGAAAGGAGAAATGATCCTCCTCGTAAATCAGCCCATGACAGTTGGCTTTGAAAAGGCAACAGGAGTTCCAAAGCGAACTTATTCCCGGAAGCCCAGATGCGGAGCTACCCGTATGCGAAGCTACTCAGAGTCACGAACCTCTGTGCAATTCTTCGGCGAATCTACATCCCAAAGCAGGATTTAAAGCAAAGCTGAACTCAACCATCATGGCGACGTTCATTCTCCACCGATCAAAATAGTTCAAAGTATTTCGAAGTCTGAACCATTGCAGACTGTCGAAAACTTTGAAGGGGGTCTTGTTGACACTTAAAAAAGATAAGATTCTTACTGGCCCGAACAATGTCTAAACTTGTTGACATTTACAAAAGACAAGTGACAGACAAGCTGAAGACCAGTTTTCACCCATCTCCGAGGGACAAGGAAGCAACTTGGACTCCACTGATCCAGCAAGCAGAACAGTGAGCCCGGGACGTTTCTAAACAGACCTCAGCAGGTCTAAGATGCTAGCATTTAGCATTACATTAGCCCAAGGAGATAGCCTCGATTGAGAGGCTAGCATCATCCAATTTCGCCAGGAAGCTAATTGACAGCTTCGCCGAAAAGCCTCTTTTCGGATTTCGCCAAGGATTGCCTTTAGCTCCGCTATGAGCTTCAAAGTGGGCAGCTCCGCTATTGATCTACTACGGTCAACCTTTGACCAATCAAATCTCCTGATGAGATTGGATTCAAACAAATCAAATCCAATCAGGATTCTAATATGGCAGGTGATTGCCGCTATCTCTTGACTCTCTTGAAACGAGTAAGAGGATCAAGGAGAATCTCCCAACAATATGGAAAGGATCAAAACAGATCAACCGACCTGCCAAATCTAGCTCCGCAGAAGTTATCTTAACCTCGCAGCAAGGCTACTTTCTAAATTCAAACAGATTCGGTTCAATTTGTTTCCATATCTTCAAAGGGGACGATTATACCCTTGCTTTCCCTATAAATAGCCCACCAGGGGCACAAGGAAAGAGAGATCGATCGGATCGGGAGAGACTTCCAGAAAAAAAAAGAGAGAGAGGACTCCACAAGCAGAGGCTTCTTTACAACGCACCGTGCGTTCTCGAATTCAGAGACTCTTTAGAGAAATACTTCTCTCTTCAGGGTGGCGATACCCTAATCACCTCTTTTCCTCAAGGAATCTCTGGAACCAGGCGAGAAGGAATTCCTTATAGAAGGCGGTCTTGAGAAGTAGCAAGAGGGTCCTACCAACCCTCTATTCTCTGATTCCCGGAACCAGGCGAGAAGGGAATCTCATCGCTCGCATCGTCAAAGGGACAAAGTGGTAGCGCGCTGACCAGACTCCTATCGGCACACTTCTCCAGAATCTCTGAGGAGATCTACTTGTAATCTTTTTGAAGAATACTTGTAATTTAGCTCCTCAAACTCTTTTATTTGTAAGTTTTCCCATTTGCAAATATGATGGAAAACATTTGGACCCTCGCGCCTTGGAGCGGCTGAGACGCGGGTAAGATTAACCTTGCGTCTTGGAATTCTGCTTTTCAATGGAGAGTGAATCTTGTTTAAGGCTGGGTTCTTCGTGTGGCGATGGATAGTTAATCTTGTTCTCCGTTGGCCGGTGAACGTCGAGATCTTCCGGGGCTTTTCTCTTCGGGTGGTTGACGGAGTAACACAGCTCTGTCTACCAAAACTCTCAAAGAGAAGGTAGGCAAAGAGCAACTTGAACACAACAAGTTCTTTGAAGGGTTTCTCTCTTTTCTCTCAGAGTTCTTTTCTCCCAAAAATCCTCTGACTGAAAAATCTCACCGAAAATCCCCAAATCCCCCCCTTCTTCAATAGCGACGGGGCTATTTATAGGGGTTTCAGGGGCGTACGTGCCTCCTAAAAACACTCCATAATGGGTGCTAACTTTTCCCGTTATGTGGGCCGTGATTGGCCCTAAAACCGGGACGGTTACAACTGAGACGCGGGTGTCAACCCACGCGCCTTGGAGCTGTTGAGACGCAGGTTTCGGACCTCGCGCCTTGATGCTGAGACGCGGGTTTGAACCCTTGCGCCTTGGTGCTGAGACGCGGCTTTGGACCCTCGCGCCTAGGTGCTGAGACGCGGCTTTGGACCCTCGCGCCTTGGAGCGGCTGAGACGCGGGTAAGATTAACCTTGCGTCTTGGAATTCTGCTTTTCAATGGCTTGATTTTTAGACAGCCTACAGCTGGGTTCTACCGATAGTTCATTAAGGATTTTAACAAAATCGCTAGGCCCTTAACCAACCTGCTTGCTAAGGACGTGCCCTTTGATTTTAACGATGAATGTTTCAAGTCATGGGGGAAGCTCAAGCAAGAACTTATTTCTGTGCCTATTATTTTTGCTCCTAATTGGGCCCAACCATTTGAAATCATGTGTGATGCCTCTGATTTTGCTATTGGCGTTGTTCTAGGATCGCGCATCGACAATAGGCAGCACGTGATTTATTACTCGAGTAGGACCTTGAATTACGCCCAACAGAATTTACAACGACTGAGAAGGAATTCTTGGCCGTTGTCTTTGCGTTAGAGAAGTTTCAGCCCTACTTGTTAGGCTCGAAGACGGTGATTTTTACGGATCACTCGGCTCTGAATACCTCATGACCGAGAAGGAAGCAAAAGCCCGATTGATTCGGTGGATCCTTTTTCTTCAAGAATTTGACCTTGAAATTCGGGATAAACGAGGTATAGAAAATGTGGTTGCTGATCATTTGCCATAAATTCTGAACGCACCGATCATACAAGCTCCGATCAACGAGGATTTCCCATACGAGCACATCCTGGTCATTTTTAAGGAACCCTGGTATGCAGACATAGTCAATTACCTGGCCACTAGACAATTACCTGCTGACTGGACAAAGCAAGACCAATATCGCTTCTTTGCCCAAATACGGTACTTCTTCTGAGAAGAGCCGTATCTATTTAAGTATTATCGTGACCAGATTATTCGACGATGCATACCAGAGGAGGAACAGAGGAGTATGCTCAGCTGTTGCCATGACCTTGCATGCGGAGGACACTTCGGTCCCCGCAAGACTGCGGAGAAGGTTCTACAAAGTGGGTTTTACTGGCCCACTTTGTTCAAAAACTCATACCAATTTTGCAAGTCATGCGCAAACTGTCAGAAGATTAGAAAAAAATTCAAGAAGAGACATGATGCCCGTGAACCCAATCCTAGAAGTTGAAATTTATGATGTTTGGGGTATCGACTTCATGGAACCATTCCCTAATTCCTTCGGCAACCAGTTCATTTTGGTTGCTGTCGATTACGTCTCTAAATGGGTAGAAGTTGTGCCAACAAAGACCAATGACAATAAAGTGGTTGTCAAATTTCTCAAAGAAAATATCTTCTCCCGATTTGGCACCCCTAGAGCGATAATTAGTGATAACGGATCACATTTCTGCAACAGAGTTTTTGAAGTTCTGATGTAGAAATATTCCATCAATCACAAGTTATCTACTCCGTATCACCCCCAGACGAATGGGCAGGTCGAAGTCACCAATCGACAAATTAAGTTCATTTTAGAAAAGACTGTCGGATAAAACAGAAAGGATTGGTCGGTTAAACTCAATGATGCAATGTGAGCTTACCGCACTACTTTTAAGACAGTTATGGGGATGTCTCCTTACAGAATCATATTCGAAAAAGCTATCATCTGCCAGTAGAATTAGAACACCGTGCCCTCTGGGCCATTAAGCAGCTCAATTTTGATTTGAGTAACGCCGGTGAGCTAAGGAGACTGCAGATCTCAGAATTAGAGGAGATACAGAATGAAGCCTATGAGAATGCTCGAATCACCAAAAGCAGGACTAAACTTTTTCATGACCAGATCATAACCCGAAAAAACTTTGCTCCGGGAGACAAGGTTCTGCTGTACAACTTAAGGCTTGATATTTTCGCGGGGAAGCTGAAGACTCGTTGGTCTGGACCGTTCATCGTGCGCACCGTTTTCCCACACGGTGCTGTGATTATTGTAAACCCTAAGAACAATATGGAATTCAAAGTGAACGGGCAAAGACTAAAGCCCTTCTTGACCACTGAGCCTATGACTCCGGATGATAGTATGCTGACTCTTTTTGCCCCGTCATACACCTAACCACAACAATTAAAAATAAAATAAATTAAATCTTATTGTTTATATGCTTACCCCTTCTACATTTTTTTACCATTTCTTTTGTCTATTCGTCCTTGGCCTGCCCGAGTATACGAAAACAGTAACATCATTTCTTCACCCTATTTATTGCATTCGCATTTTCATAAACATTCATTGAGGACAATGCATTAGATAAGTGTGGGGGGGGTGCTAACACTTTTTCTTTTCCCTTTACTTCTCTTTTCTTCAAAAAAAAAATCTCCAGATTGAAAAGAAATTTCATGCTCTTTATAAAAATAGCAAAAGGTTATAGGAATTAAGGGAACCTTATTAATGAATCTTTATTTTTGCCTAAATAAACAAGAAAGATTGGTTTGACTAAGAGTTAGGAGGGATAAGGAAAATAACTCATACCTTTTATTTAGCCTTAGTAGAATATACATAAACCACACACATGCTTGGGATTTAGAGACAACTCTGAAAAAGAAAAAAAACGCTGAATAATTGTGCCTCAAGAAGCATGATTACTCACGCCAAAAAAATAATAATCAATATATAACAGTAAATCTTTATTTTGTGGGCTACTCTACTTGCATATTTGATCTGAGGGGTATTTTTCTACCTGATGTCCTAAAACTATCTGGTTTGGGAGTCATCGGTTTGATATGTGTTACATGAGTAAAGTAGAAAGCCTAATGAAATAAAAAATAATAAATAAATATTAATAAAATTAAATGATATTCAAAGTTGAGTTTAAAATCCCAAGCATCATACTTATACATTATGCATATCTATCTAAAGCAAAATAACAGAATGAGGATCTAAATTTAAAGAAAAACCATAATTTCTTCTTTTATAAAGGCTAAAGTATAGGAGGACTTATGAGGGTTGAACCTAATTCTTACACCATTCGGTCATTTTTACTTAGATAATTGAAAGTTCTTTTTCTTGAAAGAGGTTTGCTAGCACTTAAATATTCTTTCACTTACGGGATTTTATGGGTGCAATCTGCTGAAAACCCTCAGGAGACAATACTCCTCCCCTAAGGGAAACTTAGAGGTTTAAAGGCTTATTGCATATGCTCAGTGCAATCGCGTCACCTACGAAAGTGGTGTAATAATTTTCTTATTTTTGTTTTGTTCGGGACGAGCAAAAAGATAAGTGTGGGGGTGTGATTAGTCTCTAATTTTGCATAATTTTCATTACATTCTCATATTTATTTGATATAAAATTCGACTAATAAAGCTTTGCTTGCTTAATCCTAGGTCCATGGTGTGCAAATGAAGAAGAAGACCCTAAATCACCATTTAATGGGTGATTAAAGGCCTACCAAGTAGCCATTGACTTTAGGGAGGAGATTTTGTCAACACAAGGCATCAAATCACAAATTCAGGAGATCCACCTGACAGGAAACAGACGGGACGGCACCCAGAGGAAGCCAGGCGCGCGCCGCCCCAGCATTGTCACGGAAACGCGGCCTGGGCTGAGTTTTCGTGGCAATACGGGCGCGCGCGCGCCCAGGCTTTGAGCCAGGGGTTGTCCCCCTGGCCCCCTTGTTGGCCCAAAGGCCCTTCACTCTAGTTTTGATGATGATTAACTCATGTAGTTATTGTTTACTAATAATCTTGTGATATTTAGTTTCTGATATTTGATCAAGATATTAGTAGGTGATTAGCATCAACAAAGGTGTTTTGGAGCTTTCACATGATGATTCAAGAGTTCGAACGTCAAGATCGCATCTAGCACTCGGTTGGAGTCAAGCTCGTTGGATCGGTTTGGATCGAGTCTACTTGGAGAAGGAGTTCTACAAGAAGATCTCGATTTGTTTAGTTTAAGATTGTATTTAGATCATTGTAAAGATAAGATAGTGTTGATATGCTCAAGTTCACATACACACACTTGTTTAAAGTTTGATGTTTTGGATTTTCAGTTTAACCGGTTTCGATTTTTTATATATATAATTTTTATGAATAGATAGAATCAAAACAAGTTTACATGGTTTAATGTATATTAGATTTGTTCTATATACATCTATGTTTCATCTATTTAGAAAAACTTAGTTTGATAGTCTGTTTCATGAGTTTGGAGTTTTGTATTTAAACAAAACTTATTTTTGGATTTCATGTCAAAAACATAGATATAAATCTTTATATGTATATTAGATTCTATCCGTATACAATATGCATCAAAGTTGTTTAAAATATCATGTTTTTGTATTTACATGTGTTGTGAAAAAATCGGATTTCCATTTCAAAAATTCAAGTTTTGAAAAATACGGATTTTGGTTTAAGGCAAATTTTCAAGAACACAAAAATGGTTCAAATAGTTTATATATGTATTGAATTTTTGTCACACATATTTGTATTTCAAAGATATAATAAGAACTGATTTTTGTGAATTTTATATGATTTTATGAGATTTAATTAAAGGCAAATAACTAAGTTTTTAATCCCCATAATATTTGACCTGGCTGTCTGCCAGTCGACCGGACCGGTCGACCGAGGCAGAAGTCGGTCGACCGGTCGTGCACAAAACGTGCACGTAGCCCAGGCTGGGAGGCCGGTCAACCGCCCGGTCGACCGCCAGAGAGCTTCTACTATCTGGAAATGGCCCCGGTCGACCGTCCGGTTGACCGGCAGAGAGCTTTGCTCTCTGTTTCCAGTCTCCGATCGACCGGTGGCTCAACGGTCATAAATATGACCGTTGGCCCGTCGACCGGAGAGGCAATCTGGGCTTTTCCAAATTGCAACAGGCAGAATTTTGTGGAGGTTATAAATACCCCATTCTTGAGCTGTTTTCAAGAAGAATTTCAAGAGCAAAATTTTCCATTTTTCAGCAAGTTTTTAAAAGGGTTTTTGTGCCAATAGATTTGATCTTTATTTGTTTTTAAAAGGGTTGAAAAAATCAAGAAAAGGAGATGTCTTGGATTGGTTTTTGATCTTCATTTTTATATCTATTCTAGAAGTTTTCCCAAGAGTTTTTCTTTGAGATTTTGATTTTCAAACTCTTTGTTTTCTCACACTTGAGCTATCATATCTATCCTATCTATAGGATCCTTGTTTTGTGAAAAAATTGGTTTGTGGTTGTTGAAACCACCAAGAGTTGTATTCATCCATTTGCTTGTTGCTTTGTGCCTTGCCCTCTAAGTATAGAGGAGGTTGTGCATTGGATTGTGGTTATCCCTCTAAGTGTAGAGGTGATTGAGTTTGTTGGTATCCCTTGTTGGTCCCGAGATAATGTCAAATGCGGAACTATCTCTGTTGGCAATTATAGATCTAAAAATACCCAAGTCAACACAAAACTAAAACATGAAGGATTAACGTTAAGAAAATAAATAAACTTGCAAAAAGGAAAATAAATCTCAGAGAATAGACAAACGCAAATAAGAGAGATTTATCCTGGTTCGGTCCTTGTGACCTACATCCAGTCCCCAAGCCACCCGCTTGAGATTTTCCTTTATCCTTGATTTTGTACACCCAAAATCACAACCATGCACACCACTTGACAAATCCCCTTCGCCAAATGTGTACACCTTCTCTACATCCAAGAGAACACCTTCTCTTCCACCAAGAGAACAAACTTCACCTTGTACAACTGCCTCTACACCAAGAAGCCACCCGTGTACAATGCTTGCTTTGAGTATTACAGCTTTCCTATAAGCCTTGTAATGTGTATGAACGTGGACAAGGTCTAGTATAGGAGAAACTTCAGAGAACTTCACAATGGAAATGACTTTTGGTGAAGAACTGTAGTTGGAAATCAGTTTTCAGGTTTTGCAGAATTTTGACTTGGAAAACTGAAGATTTGGATTGTTGTTTGGCCTTTGGATTAACTACCCTTTATATAGCTGAAGACTAGGGTAAGTTAGGATAGTTACAGGTGCAATTTGAATGTTTGAAACGTTAGAAAACTTTGCACAAAAGACCAATAGTCAGAAACTGTCCAACAGTCAGAAACTGTCTATAGTCGACTTGCTTATAGAGTTAGTCGACTAGACTAAGCAATTTTCCTTCTATTAATCGACTAGGTTTGGGTATTAGTCGACTAGGTCAAGAGACGTTGGAGTGACAATTTTCTGTATAACTGATTCAAGTTGACTGCAACTACTTATAAGTCGACTGGACCAGGGATTAGTCGACTAGGGGACAAGGGTTAGTCGACTACACTTTGCTATTAGTCGACTATATTTTACTGTCAAGTCGACTAATGCAGAAACAGAGAGTTGGGTCTGTTTTGGACACAAGACTTAGTCGACTAGGGGTTTGGGTTAGTCGACTACCAAGTTGATTAGTCGACTTGAGATAGGTATTAGTCGACTAATTGACTATGATATGTGTGTATGTGTCAAGGCTTTTTACATGCTATTTCATCTTTACAAAATACATCATATCAACTCTCCTTGGGACATCTTGATCATGTAGAACTCTTGATTCGTCATGTGTTAGAGCTCCAAATGACATGCGTCACATAAGTCTTCATCAAAACATGTTCCAATATTCTCCCCCTTTTTGATGATGACGCTTTATGTGCTCAAGTGCTCCCCTTGTAAGAAATATGTTATATTTTCCTCCCCCTGCAGAAATTTGGTTATAACAAATATGAAAAGACTTTGTTCTCCCCCTGCAACAAATATATTAGTAAATATATATATATATATATGTTCTTATTAACTTTTATATGGTACCTGCAAGATAAACGTTAGATGGTACCAAACATAAAAGAACATATTAACCTTTAGGAGTCCAAATCTATTTAGAATTTGGTTTTCACCTGTTAATATACACATAGTTGCAAGAATCACATATATCATGAATGTATGAAGCAATATATGTATTTTTATCATGAAAACTTAAATTCTTAGGAATCCATATAAACTTTGTCTTAATTCTTTTTGAAACATGATTAGACTTTCTTTTCACATATGGATTACTAACATATGAAGACTTTTCATTATATCCAATACCATAATGATTATCATGTGACAACTTCTGAAAAGATAATAAATCATTCAATTTTTCTTTTCCTTTATTGAACTTAGTCACATTTTGCAAAAGATCTTCATATTTCTTTTTGAAAACTGAAATATCTTTATCTAAAATAGAAATTCTTTTATTCAAAGATTCAGTTTCCTTTTTCAGAAAAATGTTCTCTTTTATAAACTTCTCATTTTCATTTTTCAAAGATGATATGACTTTTTTAAACTCATCTTGTTGAGAATTTATAGAAGATACTTGTAAAGCATAACATGAATTTTCATTTAAAAGTTTTTCATTTTCTTTTGATAAAACTTTATTTTTCAATTTTTCATTTATCAGATCAATAAACAATTCATGAAATGCATTAGAAAGTTCAGTAAACGATACCTCATCATCTTCCAGTGTTATGTAACATAGGTTGACACGTTCAGTGGTTTCTTCTTCATCAGAGGAAGATGAATCACTGTATTTTGATGATGCTTCGTAGTTTTTCTTCTTTCTGAACTTTTTACTTTTGTATTTTTCTTTCTTCTTGAGCAAAGGGCAATCCATCTTCATATGACCTGGTTTATCACAATTAAAGCATTTGAATTTACCTTGCTTTAAGAATCGCCTGAATTTCTTTGAAAGCATTGCCATCTCCTCTTCATCGTCATTGGAATCGTCCGTGTCGGAGGATGCATGGAAGGCGAGTTCTTTCTTCTTTGAGCGGTGTTGTCGTTCGTCCTTCTTTCTTTCTTCTAACTGCACTTCATATGCCATTAGATTACCGATTAGGTTTTCTAATGTCATAGTTGAGAGATCATTCGCCTCTTCAATGGCGGTTGTCTTCTTCTCCCATTCTGGTGTGAGTGCATGAAGGATCTTACGAACTCTTTCAACTTGGGTGTAGTCCTTTCTAAGAGATGCTAAGAAATTGGTGATGTTGGTGAATCTTGTAACCATTTCAGATATGGTTTCATTCTCCTCCATTTTGAATAATTCAAACCCGTGGACAAGAACAGATATTTTAGATTCCTTAACTTTACTTGTGCCTTCGTGTGTTACCTGAAGAGTATGCCATATTTGATGTGCAGAAGTGGCTGTTGACACACGGTTGAACTCTTCTTTGGTTAAGGCACAGAACAAGGCATTCATCGCTTTGGCGTCAAGATTCGCGTTCTACTTTTGATCTTCACTCCAAGCATTGTAGTTGGTTGTTGGCTTGGTGTACGATGCTTCTACGATGTTCCAAAGTTCGTAGTTCAGCGATTGCAAGTAGATCTTCATTCTACACTTTCAATAGTTGTAGTTGGATCCGTCAAATAGCGGTGGACGTTATGTAGAATGTCCTTCTTTGAATTGGGATGATGAGAACTTGTACCTGCTGTGAGACCCGCTCTGATACCAATTGTTGGTCCCGAGATAATGTCAAATGCGGAACTATCTCTGTTGGCAATTATAGATCTAAAAATACCCAAGTCAACACAAAACTAAAACATGAAGGATTAACGTTAAGCAAATAAATAAACTTGCAAAAAGGAAAATAAATCTCAGAGAATAGACAAACGCAAATAAGAGAGATTTATCCTGGTTCGGTCCTTGTGACCAACATCCAGTCCCCAAGCCACCCGCTTGAGATTTTCCTTTATCCTTGATTTTGTACACCCAAAATCACAACCATGCACACCACTTAACAAATCCCCTTCGCCAAATGTGTACTCCTTCTCTACATCCAAGAGAACACCTTCTCTTCCACCAAGAGAACAAACTTCACCTTGTACAACTGCCTCTACACCAAGAAGCCACCCGTGTACAATGCTTGCTTTGAGTATTACAACTTTCCTATAAGCCTTGGTAATGTGTATGAACGTTGACAAGGTCTAGTATAGGAGAAACTTCAGAGAACTTCACAATGGAAATGACTTTTGGTGAAGAACAGAAGTTGGAAATCAGTTTTCAGGTTTTGCAGAATTTTGACTTGAAAAACTGAAGATTTGGATTGTTGTTTGGCCTTTGGATTAACTACCCTTTATATAGCTGAAGACTAGGGTAAGTTAGGGTAGTTACAGGTGTAATTCGAATGTTTGAAACGTTAGAAAACGTTGCACAAAAGACCAACAGTCAGAAACTGTCCAACAGTCAGAAACTATCCATAGTCGACTTGCTTATAGAGTTAGTCGACTAGACTAGGCAATTTTCCTTCTATTAGTCGACTAGGTTTGGGTATTAGTTGACTAGGTCAAGAGACGTTGGAGTGACAGTTTTCTGTATAACTGATTCAAGTCGACTGCAACTACTTATAAGTCGATTGGACCAGGGATTAGTCGACTAGGGGACAAGGGTTAGTCGACTACACTTTGCTATTAGTCGACTATATTTTACTGTCAAGTCGACTAATGCAGAAACAGAGAGTTGGGTCTGTTTTGGACACAAGACTTAGTCGACTAGGGGTTTGGGTTAGTCGACTACCAAGTTGATTAGTCGACTTGAGATAGGTATTAGTCGACTAATTGACTATTATATGTGTATATGTGTCAAGGCTTTTTACATGCTATTTCATCTTTACAAAATACATCATATCAACTCTCCTTGGGACATCTTGATCATGTAGAACTCTTGATTCGTCATGTGTTAGAGCTCCAAATGACATGCGTCATGTTGACTGATTTTTCCTGCACAGAAAATAATGAATATTAGATTTAAGAATATATCGTGCGAGGAATCAGTTCTAATCCGCGGTAGCAGGGCTATGCGGGTCGTGATCCTCAAGGAGGGACTGCGATAGAAGCGTTAAGCAAGTTATACTCTAAAAATTTATCTTTTTTAGTTATTTTGTTAGTCACGATGGTATTTACAATGAGTTGTGGTATTTACAATGGATCGAAGAAAAGAATATGGAGAGAGATGGATTTAATCTACAAAAAAGAAATAAAAAAGAAGAAAAGAAAACTTACTTGAGTTGGAGAAAATAAGTGAAAACCTAATACTTTCTACCGTTTTTCGGAGGCGTTGAACGTATGAACCTTGGGATCGAACTCAGTCCGTTGTCGCATTAGGTCATCAAGCCTTGGGCAAGCATGAGTTGATACGCCTCGAGGAGGAGAACATCGCCATGGAATATCGTTGGAACCCCGATCTTCGGTATACTTATGGTTCGGTAATCGCTTGCATGCTCATCACCAATCACAGAGATGAAAAGAGAAAAAGAAATAGAAAACAAGAATAAAAGTAAAACATAGAAATAAGAAACAAAACAAAATAATACCTTTATTGCTTTAATCCATGGCAGAGAAGAGAAGATACATCAGTGTCACCCTCAATATAATCATCTCTCTCTCTTTTTAAATAAAAAGAAAAGAAAATCTAACTACAAAGGAAGAAACCCTAGAAAAAACCTAACTTTGGCCCTTGGCTCGCCTCTGGACGCTCTGTATGTTGCAATGCAGGTGCTATTTATAGATGCAGAATGCCACAGAGTCCCGGACGAATCTGGCCACAAAATTTGGAATCCGGATAAGGTCAAATTGCCGCGGATCCGCAGCTTTTGCCGCGGTTCCGCGGCAATCTAGTGGCTTCTGGCCACGCGCTTTGGCGCGTGGCCTCTCCTGGTCCGTCCATGGGGGCGCCTGCTTCTAGAATTGTAATCCTGGCCTTTTAAATCTGGATTTTCGAGGTAACTTGGTAATCAAGTTACCCTTAATCCAGATTTCTTCAAATCTTCTCTCCGCGAATTTCTTCTTTATCTTGGCCTTTTAATCTGATCCTGCAGGTGTTTAGGGTTGGATAGAAGTCTACCCTTCCCTAATCTCTGATAATTGCAACTCTAGCCTTTGTATTTTGCACTTTGACACTTGATATTTGCATTTTGACTCTTGGGCTTCAAATATGGGCTTTTGGGCTTCATTGGGCTTTATTTATTATTAAATTGATAATTCGAGGCCTGCACACAATAAATTACAAATTATTAATAAATGTGCAGAATAATATGAATAAATGTGCGAATGCGATGGTATATATGATGATAATTATGCACTTTTGACTACCAATCACACCCCCACACTTATCTTTTTGCTCGTCCTCGAGTAAAAACAAAGAAAAAGAAAAAGTTAATCTAACCTAACTCACTTTCGTAGGAATCACGATTGCACTTAGCACGTGCAACAAGCCGTTAAACCTCTAGGTTACCCTAGAGGACGAGTGTTGTCTCGTGAGGGTTTTCAGCGGATTGCACCCACAAAATCCATAAAAGGAAAATATTTGAATTATTATTGAAGAGACTAAGTAGTCTATAAGTTTTAGGATCCTCATTTTTATTCATTCTTCAGACTTAGTCTTTATAAAGTAAATTGTTATCCATTTTAGGTAAGGATTAAAATTGAATTTCTAATATAGTCTTTTTCGTTACCAAAAGTCATACGCACCCTCGTGAATCTAGGAATTCCTTAACTTGGACTCTCATGCCTCTATATTATTTTTATAACATCATCTAATTTTCTTTCGTGTAAGTATCAAGGCTTCTTGAGGCCCTCATACCTAACTAATTGACTATTAGATGTGTTAATATATATATATATATTTTTTTGGCATGTATAACTCATCTAATTTTCTTTCGTATAAGTATCAAGGCTTCTTGAGGCCCTAATACCTAACTAATTGATTATTAGATTTGTTAGTACATTTAAGTAATTTTTCCTTAGTTCCCTCGGACTTTCTAATCCACCCATGTAGCGAACTTAAAGTCGGTGGCTCCCAAACCAGTCGGCTTTAGGGCACCAAGTGAGAAAACACCCCGCGGACTTAAATTCGAGTGAATTAGGCCCCAAAACTAAGGACTTTATTTTATTTACTCACCTTTAGGCATGAATACTTATGCTTCTTGAGGCACATGTATCAGCTTAATTGGTGAATTTTTTTTTTTTCCTTTTTTTTTATTATTATTTTTTTTATGAGGCACAAGGTCTTTGTCTTAGAATCCTAGATATGCATTTGGTATGCACATTTCATTAAGGTAAAAATCAAGACTAATTATTTATTCAATTTCTCTCCTATACCTAAAAATTAAACAATTTATTTATTTTGACCAAGTTTTTAGAAATCCTAATCATGATTTTCCTAATCCTTAAAACTAACTTAGATTTCTTTCAAAAAATAAGTCAAAATATTTCCTTTTTATAACATTTTTTTTTTTTTAAATTTTTTTTTTTTTTTTTTTGTATTAGCAAATTTTGTTAGTGTCTAACTATGTTAGTATGTTAGTAAAGCCCACCCCCACACTTATCTCATGCATTGTCCTCAATGTATGAATGAATGCATATATGCATGAAACAGAACAAGGAAGGCGGAAGTTACCTTAGGGTGGTGGTTCCGGAGGTGGTCTAATTGGTCCACGAAATGCGGCCCAATCAAGATAACAGATAATTTGGTGGAACCCACCAGAAACTTTCCTTACATAACCCACTAAAATATATGTATAATCATTTTTTAGAATTTCCACCCCATCAAATTTCCAAATTTCATAATAAATTTCAGAGTTAATTGTCTCAACCTCCTTGTCCCAAAATGGAGTATGAAAAGATGGAATGATTGACTTGGACATGGGAAGTACGGGAACGAATACTGACTCAGAGAAGAAGCTCAAATCAAGTAAGGGCTCAGGAGTCAGGCTAAGTTCGAGAAGTGGGTCCAAGTCAAAAAATTGAAACTCAAGTCCACAATCATCTTCCCACAATGGAATGTGACTCAATGGTGGTGATTCAAGTTCAGGAATGATAGATGTGGGAATCAAAACTGACTCTAAAATATTACCTAAGTCGGGTAACAAAACAGGAGTCAATAATGATTCAGGAATTTGAACTTGATCATTGATTTGAGAATCTAGGTCACATTCAAGTTCTAATTCGGGAAAGGAAAAACTTGCCAAATTATCAGAATTTGAAGTTTCGGCAAGTTCACAAGATGGTACTGAATTAGAAACTTGTTGTTCCAAGCAACTTGGTTCGTCGGCTCTAATCAAGTGGTCATCGATATCAGAATCAGCCGGCCGGTGTAAGCATTCCACCATCAAATCTATGTCATGATCACGGGCTAATTTAGCCTCAGTCATGGCAGCTAGCATCCCTTCATAGTCGATAGGTGGATCATATTCTGATTGGACTTGAAAATAGGACGGGTAATCGTGATAAATTTGTGAGTCGGTGGACTCACGTATCATCATGTCTAAAATTGATGGTGATTTTTGCTTGGACTCATTCCTACTCATCATTTCCAAGATAGATGGATTTCTATTCTGAATGGGTGGATCTGAGTATGAATTTTGGGGAAAATGTGGACTAGATGGATATGGAGGACAATTTGGTTGAGAATTAGACTCGGGGGACTCGAAACCCCATGAACTCTGTGACGAGTTGAAATTATTATGGAAATTATAGTCATAAGATGGGGGGTGTGGGTTATATTCATTCGGATAAGACCATTCCGGCACACTAGATTGGTCAAAGTTAGGGTATGCCGGGTTGGTAATATCCGAATAATAGTTAGGGGTGTAATATGGATTAAAATTGGAATTATTATTATATGCCATATCACACCAACACAAACACAACAAAAAGAAAAATTCTAACCTAAGTTAGGGTAGACCTATGACCTAGACGACTCCTAACTGGTTAGACTTTCCACGGGAGGTCGGGTGCAGACTTTGACCACAAGTTAATCAGCCAGGTCGGGGCAAGAGTGGTGGGAGGTTTTCCGTCAAAGACGTTCCTTAATTAAATAACCACCACACTTCGGGCTTTCGGCCCTCAATCCCCTTCCTAGACACTGATTTGGCAGGAGTCAACTTCCAACACCGTTCCCCCTTAGGATAATCTCCTAATTGAGTCCGAGATGTCCCTAGGGCCAACGTCTACTAATTTTTAAGTTAGGCTTGGGTTAGTGAGTGCTCGGGATATGATTTTTGGGCTAAGGAAGGGTGATGAAATCCCCACCTTATCTTGTTAATGGTTATGCCCTTAAGATGAATTAGTGCAAGTGTACAAGATAAATAGATAAGAATCACTCAAAGCAGAAAATCAACCAATAGATGAATCCTATTCTACATGCAATGCGTACGTACCTTGCCTCCAGCACTCTTCAACAGTAAAGGTAAAAGAATTGAAAGACACGTGCCTAGAATGCAATTGTCTAAACAATTTTTAATTACAACCAATTTTTTTACTGTTGATTAAATTAGCAGGTATATGGTGAATAATACAGGAAGATAAGTATTGCAGAAGCTGTATTTTGCAGAGCTGAAGACCCTACAGAAAAATTGTCAGGAGTGAACTCCTCCTTGCCGCAGATCCGCGGCTTTGGCCGCGTTTCTGCGGCAATTTGGAGGGATCCTGGGCTCTGCTTTCTGGAGCAGAGGCCCAGGTCCACTTATATGTTACTGCAGTTGCAAAAATCCTGTTTCTTTACCTGTAACCTGCAACAGAAAAGAATAAAGAATAAGTTAATAAAAAAATTTTTTTTATTAGAGAATAACTTACCGTCCCTCCCCGGCAACGGCGCCAATTTGTTGACTGATTTTTCCTGCACAGAAAATAATGAATATTAGATTTAAGAATATATCGTGCGAGGAATCAGTTCTAATCCGCGGTAGCAGGGCTATGCGGGTCGTGATCCTCAAGGAGGGACTGCGATAGAAGCGTTAAGCAAGTTATACTCTAAAAATTTATCTTTTTTAGTTATTTTGTTAGTCACGATGGTATTTACAATGAGTTGTGGTATTTACAATGGATCGAAGAAAAGAATATGGAGAGAGATGGATTTAATCTACAAAAAGAAATAAAAAGAAGAAAAGAAAACTTACTTGAGTTGGAGAAAATAAGTGAAAACCTAATACTTTCTACCGTTTTTCGGAGGCGTTGAACGTATGAACCTTGGGATCGAACTCAGTCCGTTGTCGCATTAGGTCATCAAGCCTTGGGCAAGCATGAGTTGATACGCCTCGAGGAGGAGAACATCGCCATGGAATATCGTTGGAACCCCGATCTTCGGTATACTTATGGTTCGGTAATCGCTTGCATGCTCATCACCAATCACAGAGATGAAAGAGAAAAAGAAATAGAAAACAAGAATAAAAGTAAAACATAGAAATAAGAAACAAAACAAAATAATACCTTTATTGCTTTAATCCATGGCAGAGAAGAGAAGATACATCAGTGTCACCCTCAATATAATCATCTCTCTCTCTTTTTAAAATAAAAAGAAAAGAAAATCTAACTACAAAGGAAGAAACCCTAGAAAAAACCTAACTTTGGCCCTTGGCTCGCCTCTGGACGCTCTGTATGTTGCAATGCAGGTGCTATTTATAGATGCAGAATGCCACAGAGTCCCGGACGAATCTGGCCACAAAATTTGGAATCCGGATAAGGTCAAATTGCCGCGGATCCGCGGCTTTTGCCGCGGTTCCGCGGCAATCTAGTGGCTTCTGGCCACGCGCTTTGGCGCGTGGCCTCTCCTGGTCCGTCCATGGGGGCGCCTGCTTCTAGAATTGTAATCCTGGCCTTTTAAATCTGGATTTTCGAGGTAACTTGGTAATCAAGTTACCCTTAATCCAGATTTCTTCAAATCTTCTCTCCGCGAATTTCTTCTTTATCTTGGCCTTTTAATCTGATCCTGCAGGTGTTTAGGGTTGGATAGAAGTCTACCCTTCCCTAATCTCTGATAATTGCAACTCTAGCCTTTGTATATTTGCACTTTGACACTTGATATTTGCATTTTGACTCTTGGGCTTCAAATATGGGCTTTTGGGCTTCATTGGGCTTTATTTATTATTAAATTGATAATTCGAGGCCTGCACACAATAAATTACAAATTATTAATAAATGTGCAGAATAATATGAATAAATGTGCGAATGCGATGGTATATATGATGATAATTATGCACTTTTGACTACCAATCACGTCACATAAGTCTTCATCAAAACAAGTTCCAACATCCCTCTAGTGAGAGGTTGATCATTGTTTTGGCTTTGTGCCTATCCCTCAATTGTGAGGTTGATATTGTGTTGGCTTTGTGCCTTGCCTCTAAGTGTAGAGGTTATATTTGTTGAGAGAGGAGTTGTGTACTGATTATTCTCTAATTTTGCATAATTTGCATCACATCTTCACATTAATTTCATATTAAATTCTGCTAATAAAGCTTTGCTTGCTTGATTCTTGGTCCATGGTGTGCAATGAAGAAGAAGACCCTAAATCACTATTTAATTGGTGATTAAAAGCCTATTAAAGATAGTCATTGACCTAAAGAGCTGATTCTGTGAAAACCAGGGGCTGCAAAGAAGAAACCAGGCACAGGGCCTGACAGGGGACAGACGGGACCGCGCGCGGCTCGAAGCGCCACGCGCGCGGCCCCAGTATGGCCGCAGCCCCGGCCGCGTTACGGGCCAGGGCCTGTCCCTAGCCCCCTCTTCCCTGGTGGCTATAATACCCCCCCTCTGGGGTTTCAGAGCAAAGATATGCAGAGTTTTAGGAGTAGTTTTCATTCCATGTCGTAGTTTAGGGTAGTTTAGTTTAGTTAGTAGTTCCTCTTCTTCCATTGTATTTTTCATTTTGTAGATCTTATAATAGGGAGAGAGTGGTTCATGCTTGGAATGCATGTGTAGCTAACTTTTCTCTCATGGCAACTAACTACTAACCACTAACTTGCTAACTTCTTTTATGATAATCCACATGAATCTAATGGCCTCGATTTGGCCTTGCTCTTGCAAGAGCCATTGATGGCTCATGATTATGGATCTAACACTCTAACTTCCTAACCACTAACAAGCTAACATTACTTTATTTCATGCTTGCTCTTATCGGGTTTTGATGATTTAAGTATAACTTGCACTTGTTTGTTGAGTTGGGTTGTGATGAGTTACATATGGGCCATGCTTTGTAAAGCTCTTGAACCAAGGACTAGTAATGGCCAATGATACATGTGAGGCAACTATCACTAAGAGGTTAGCATGTTGGTGGAGTCATTAGTAATTAGTGCCATGAGTTTTCTTTCTTTTTCACTTTGTTTTAAAAATACAACAAAAATCACAAATACATTCTTTTCAATGTTTCCCACTTCTTCGTATTTCACCGTAGCTCTCTTTCATTCTTTGCTTTCTTTTCTTTTGATTCTTTAAAACTTTGAAGAACTTTTAACATACACGTGAATCAATAGGTAAAACTTCTATCGCCTCCCGTCCTTGTGGATTCGACTCGTTCTAGCCTCTATGCTATAACGGAAGTATCGAGGAAGCCAAAGCACACACACTTTAAATCTTGATTTCAAAACATACACTTTTTGTGCGCGGTTATCCCCCGATCAAATTTTGGCGCCATTGCCGGGGATGGGAACAGTTTGTTTTCACAAGTTTATTAACTTTTCTTCTTTGTTTTTTGGTGTGCAGGTTAAATTTTAGCATTGCAGAAGTCCACACTTGCTCAAGTGTGGTCGGGTAACTTCTTATACATATACTCTGCTGCTAATTTTTGTTTATATTACTTGTACACTGTAAATAATTTTAAGAAGTAAAATACAGAAATTGGATGCTTTAAAACGGTTTAGACATTTGCATATAGGCACGTGTCAATTTTTATTCCAATATACTGTATTTTATTCTTGTGTTGTTGTGATTCTGATAGGAGGTGTACATATTGCATTGCATATAGTTAGGACAAACAATTCAGTGATTTACTCGCCATTTTGTGTTTATTCTTATCTATATTGCACACTTGCATAAATTAAATTTAAGGGCAAAACCCAAAACAACATAAGGTGGGGAAGTCATTACCCTCCCTTAGCCCAAAAATCACCTCCCCACTCACACAACCCAAGCCTAATAAAAATTGCTAGACGTTGGCCCCTAGGGACATCTCGGACTCATTTAGGAGATTGACCTAAGGGGGAAGTTATTAGAATTTGACTCTTGCTAAATCGGTGTCTAAGGTTGGGGATTGAGAGGCGAAACCTCGAAGAACGGTGGTTTGACATAATTAGGCCCGTTGCTCCGGCACGGATACCTCCCACTGATCTTGCCCCTACCTGGCCGATTAACTTGTGGTCAGCTTCCAACAATATACCCCCCATGGACAGTCTAACCAGTTAGGAGTCGTCTAGGTCTAAGTCAACCTTAGCATAGGCTTGTTTTCTTTTTCTTTTTCTTTGTTTGTTTGTTTGTTTGTTTGTTTTCTTTCTTTTTTGTAAATTGTGATATGGATTTTAATAACAATAATTCTTTCAGTTATGATCTGAATCCATATTTCACTCCGACCTTATTTGAATCGGATAACTCTGACCCGGCTATGTACAACATAAACCAACCATATATACTGGGTTGGGATTATTCGAATCAATATGACCCATATCCCCAACCATATGACCATAATTTTCAAAATAATTTCAACTCTTCACAGAGTTCATGGGGATTCACCTACCCCGAGTCAAATTTTCAACCATCTTGTCCACAATTTTCACAATATTCTTTCCCCAATTTTGATTCGTATATTCCTTTTCCTGAACCACCAATTGAAAAATAATCATCATTGGAAAGGAGTTTAGAAGAAGCAATAGAGGCCCAAAAACAATTTGAAAACAATATGGCCTCATCTTGTCCACAAAATTTCCAAAATTCATATAGTTCTTTTCCAGAACCAATCAAAGAAAAATCATTGTAGAAAAAACTATGGAATTCGTACAAGAGACCGAGCGCATAATGCAAAATATGATTGACTTCCCATGCCCATCAAATGTTCAAGAATCTTGCCATTTTGGAAATCCAGCTTCAATTTCATCATACCAACCTGAACTTGACCAATATCCAATTCATGATACTTTGGCAAGTTATCCATTTCCTGAAATTGAACTTGAAGATGAATGTGAACCTGAGCTTCAAGTTAGCGATTCGAGTCCATTCCTTGAATCAATATCGACTCTTGTAGTGTTACCTGTAATAAGTGACGTTCTTGAGCCTATTTTGATTCCCATCATTCCTGAACTTGAATCAATCATTTCACCCATTCACATTCCTTCTGCGGACGAAAATCAAAATTCAATTTCCTTACATCCTTTTGAACTTGCCCAAAATTTTGAGAACCACCAAGACATTTTAGCAAGTTATCATTTTCCCGAAATTGAACGTGAGCTTGAAAGTGATCCTGAACCTCAATCGGTGATTCCTTTTCACTTTTTGATTCAATAATGACTCCGGTATCTTTACCAGATTTTTTTCTCTATTCTGGAGTCAACATTAAATCCTGTACCCGTACACTGTGAAATTGAATCATCAATATCTTATGATCACACTATGGGGAAAGTGTGTGAACATCAATTCTTTGGTTTGGACCCTATTTTTGAACTAATTTCGACTCTCATTGTTGACTCTCGACTTGATCTAAGTCAACTTCCCGAGTCGGTATCGATTTTTCTCCTATTCCATTTAAGTCCAAATCCATCATTTTCAAAAATCACACTTCATTGTTGGACAAGAATGTTGACAAAAGTGACTCAGTAATTATTTTTAAAAATTGGAAAATAGATGGGGATAAAATTTTCAATAAGACCATTCAATCAATCATTCTTTTACTGGGTCATATTAGAGAGGTCATTGGTGGGTTCCTGTAAGATCCACGCTATTTTTATTGGGTCGCAACGCTTGGCCCAATCAGACCACCACCGGAGCCACCCCCTCGAGGTAATCTTCCTTCCCTCTCCATTTATTTCATGTATTTACACACTCACGATGCATTGAGGACCATGCATGAGATAAGTGTGGGGGAGGGTTTACTAACATAGTTAGGTTTACATTTTCTTTCTTTTACACTTCTTTTTAATAAAATTTAAAAAAAACTCTTTTCTTTTCTTTTTATAAAACTTTTTGAATTAAGAGAAATAGTTTTGATCCATTTTTAAGAAATTAAGATTATCTTAGAAATTAGGAAGACCTAAAATTATGAAATTTTAAACCAAGTCAAAATAATAGATCTTGTTTAAATTTTAGGATAAGAAAGTAAGATTGAAAAGATAATTTGATCTTGAATTTTTTGTCTTAGATTTATGCACTTCACACTTACACAATTTTTGGGATTAAAACAAAGACTGAAAATGCCATAAAAACATATTGGAAACAAAAAAAATGATGATAATAAAAATCACTTATTGAAGTTGGGTAATTATACCTCAGGAAGCATGATTATTCACTCTTAAAACGGTGGACAAAATAAAATAATCCCCTTTAGTTTTGTGGACTTGTTTACTCGAGTCCTTAAGTTCGAGGGATGTTTTCTCATCTGGTGCCCTAAGACTATCTAGTTTGGAAGTCACCGGCTAAATGCTCACTACCCGGGTAAATAAGAAAGCCTAAGAAAACTAAGGGAAGAAAAATATATATATAATAATATAAACAAATAGCATGAAAGTTAGAGTTGATATCCCAAAGACCTTCACTACTCACAAAGTGCATATTTTTCTAAGAGTTTTATGAAAGATCAAAGAGTCAATTCAATTTTAAATTCTTACATTTAATTTATAACAAGATTTTTTGCATTTTGACTTAGTTTAAGAAAGAATAATTTCTGGTTAACCTATGACCTTAGATCACTTATATTTTCACAAAATACTTCAACACTTTTCTCTATTTCAAAAATGCGTTTTCAAAATACTAACATTTGATTTCTTTCTTTATGGATTTTGTGGGTGTAATCCGTTGAAAACCCTCAGGAGACAAAACTCCTCCTCTAAGGGGAACTTAGAGGTTTAAACGGCTTGTTGCACATGCTCAGTGCAATCGCGTCACCTGCGAAAGTGGTGTCATAATTCCTTAGTTTTTTTGTTTTGCTCGAGATGAACAAAAGATAAGTGTGCGGGTGTGATTAGTCTCTAATTTTGCATAATTTGTATCACATCTTCACATTAATTTCATATTAAATTCTGCTAATAAAGCTTTGTTTGCTTGATTCTAGGTCCATGGTGTGCAATGAAGAAGAAGACCCTAAATCACCATTTAATTGGTGATTAAAAGCCTATTAAAGATAGCCATTGACCTAGAGAGCTGATTCTGTGAAAACCAGGGGCTGCAAAGAAGAAACCGGGCATAGGGCCTGACAGGGGACAGACGGGACCGCGCGCGGCTCGAAGCGCCGCACGCGCGGCCCCAGTATGGCCGCGGCCCCGGCCGCGTTTTGGGCCAGGGCCTGTCCCCTGGCCCCCCTCTTCCCTGGTGGCTATAAATACCCCCCTGGGGTTTCGAGCAAAGATATGCAGAGTTTTAGGAGTAGTTTTCATTCCATGTTGTAGTTTAGGGTAGTTTAGTTTAGGTTAGTTCCTCTTCTTCCATTGTATTTTCCATTTTGTAGATCTTGTAATAGGGAGAGAGAGTGGATCATGCTTGGAATGCAAGAGTGCTTGTAATAGAAGGTGACAATTTATGAAAGGTGCTCTCTTTACCTCTCTATGTTTTCTTCTCTCTAATCTCTTTTACATGTGTAGCTAACTTTTCTCTCATGGCAACTAATTACTAACCACTAACTTGCTAACTTCTTTTATGATAATCCACATGAATCTAATAGCCTCGATTTGGCCTTGCTCTTGCAAGAGCCATTGATGGCTTATGATAATGGATCTAACACTCTAACTTCCTAACCACTAATAAGCTAACATTACTTTATTTCATGCTTGCTCTTATCGGGTTTTGATGATTTAAGTGTAACTTGTACTTGTTTGTTGAGTTGGGTTGTGATGAGTTACATATGGGCCATGCTTTGTAAAGCTCTTGAACCAAGGACTAGTGATGACCAATGATACATGTGAGGCAACTATCACTAAGAGGTTAGCATGTTGGTGGAGTCATTAGTAGTTAGTGCCATGAGTTTTCTTTCTTTTTCACTTTGTTTTAAAAATACAACAAAAACCACAAATACATTCTTTTCACTGTTTCCCACTTCTTCGTATTTCACCGTACCTCTCTTTTCATTCTTTGCTTTCTTTTCTTTTGATTCTTTAAAACTTTGAAGAACTTTTAACATACACGTGAATCAACCGGTAAAGCTTCTATCGCCTCCCGTCCTTTTGGATTCGACTCGTTCTAGCCTCTATGCTATAACGGAAGTATCGAGGAAGCCAAAGCACACACACTTTAATCTTGATTTCAAAACATACACTTTTTGTGCGCGGTTATCCCCCGATCATGTACTCCCAAGTTGTATTTATCCAAATCCTCAGTAAAGGTTCCCTGTGTGAGAAGTCCTGTGCGGACGATATAGTGGAAATTCTTCTGTGTGAAGGCGGGGACGTAGAGCTGTGTGCTCGAACCTCGAAACATATCCTTGTGTTTGCGTTTGATCCACTATCTCTAACTCTCTCTCTTATATTGTGCCTTACATTGATTCATATTGTTCATTCATACTTATATGATTGGTATTGTTTGTTTGTGTGCCATACTTGTTTTAAACCAAGAGAGCTTCATATAGCACCTCAACTCTTATTTAGAGGAATTTAGAGGAGATAGTCCAGAGCCCTTCACCGGGAATTCAGCTACACTCTTTGGTTATACTAAGTGTGTTGCATTAAGTTTTTAATTTCGTAACATTTGTCACTAATTAGCCTTACACCTATTCACCTCCCCTCTAGTGTACTTTCACCCCTTTCCCCTGAAGCCTAGAAATACCCCCCAGGGGTCTTCAGTTAGGAGATATCCAGAGTTTAGAGTTCTATTGTTGCTTTATTTGTAGGAGTTGTAGTTGTTTTAGTTTTCTTCTTCTTCTAGTTTTAGTTTTAGCCATTAGAGTGAAAGAGAGAGAGTGTGTACAAGTTGTATTTGAAGGGTGACAACTAATACAAGTAACTACTTCTCTTTCTTCTTTTCATTTCCTTGTGCATTCCATTTGGTTTTAATTTCTTCTTGTAGTGTAACTCCCTCTCTTTACCTCTTTTCTTTTGTTGTTTCTTTTCTCAAGCATGTCTAACTAATTCTTTCATTGCATGGCTAACTAACTACTAACCCACTAATCTCTAACAACTTGATTGATAACCCAAATGAGTCAATAGTGTCAAAAAAGCCTTGTGCAAACGAGAGCTATGACATCTTAAGATGAGGGTTCTAACTCTAACTTACCTACAAGTATTAACTATCTTATATTTCATGCTTAATGGGTTTTTGATGATCTATGGGTTTTGTACTTTACTTGTTGTTGTAAGTTAGAGACTTTCCTTTTAACTTTGCCAATACCATTAGTGCACTTGTGTCTTCCCTTATTCTCACCTTCTATTGGATCTTGATAAGGGAATGTCCAAGTTTTTTACCGTGTTAAGCTAAGTTATATGATGAATTTTCACTCGATTTTCACATGAATAGTTCCTATGCATAAGGTTTTCGCTTGCCTATGATCCATCGTGAGGCTACATCTTCAAGAAGTTAGGGATTAGTGGGAGCAATTAGTAGAAAGTTAGCCATGCGCTTTTACCATTAAGAAAAATCTATTTTTACAAACCATCAAATCATTCTAAAACTATTCTTAAAACAAACTTGTTTTCATTTTCCAATTCTTTATTTGAAACAAAGAACCTTCTCTTTTCTTGAACAAGATGTTGGGAATAGTTTTTCTAGAAGGAGAAAATGAACTTTGTATTTCGAGTTATTCAATTGGACTTACATATGCACTTCCTTATATAGGCCTTTTGGAACATCCTCCATGACTCTTCAAACACCAAACTACATGACTCTTCAAACACCAAACCACATGACTCTTCAAACAAGTTCATGAATTTCTCATGTACATGTATCTCATAAGTGCATGAATACATGAATAACATAATTACTAATGCATGTAACAAGTTTAATAGCTAACATTCTCCTCCCTTAAACTTGTTTCTCCACGAACTTGGACGCCAAGCTTCTTCCTTAATTTTTGAAAGGCATCCGTCTTCAATGCTTTTATGAAAATGTCGGCAACTTGATCACTCGAACATTTGTGGTGCAACTCCACCTCCTTCATCTTCACGTGTTCTCTTATGAAGTGAAATCGAGTGTCAATATGCTTTGATCTCTCATGATGAACCGGGTTCTTTGCTAGAGCAATGGCCGACTTGTTATCGATGTAGATCTTGGTCGCTGCTTCTTGCTTTAACGTCATTCTCTCTAATAGTCTCCTCAACCATATAGCATGACAAACACAAGCGGCTGCTGCTATATATTCAGCTTCACAGGTTGAAAGAGCAACTATGGATTGCTTCTTCGACGACCAAGTAAATGCAGCATCACCAAGATAGAATACGAACCCAGTTGTACTCCTTCGATCTTCACGGCTTCCAGCCCAATCACTATCGCTAAAACCAACCAATTCAAGGTTGTGATTCTGCGAGTAGAACAGTCCATGATCAACCGTTCCTTTAATATAACTAATAATCCTCCTTGCTGCCTTCAAATGGGAGGTTCTCGGGGTCTCCATAAGCCTGCTCACAAGTCCTACTCTAAATAGAATATCAGGACGAGTGCAAGTCAAATACCTTAGACAACCCATGAGACTTTTGAAATAAGTTGGGTTGACTAGCTTCCCTTCACCCTCCTTGGTTAATTTGAGACCAAACTCAACAGGTGTGTCAATTGGGTGACAGTTTTCAAAGGCAAATTTCTCTAAGATCTCCTTTGCATACTTTGATTGGGAAATAAAAATACCATCTTCACCTTGTTGCATCTCAATGCCTAGAAAATATTTCATTAGGCCTAGATCCGTCATCTCGAACTCCTTTTTCATTGAGAGCTTGAAGTCTTGGATCATAGAGTGACTGCTACCTATAACATCAGATCATCTACATACAAGCAAACAAACAATACTTCTTCATGTGAGTTTGCCTTAGCATATAAAGAATGCTCATCAGGGCACCTCATAAATCCTTGTTGCATGAAGTAATTATCAATCCTTGAATTCCATGTTCTTGGTGCTTGCTTTAGCCCATAGAGAGCCTTCTTCAGCTTGTACACCTTCTTTTCTTGCCCTTTAATAATGAATCCTGGTGGCTGTTCAACATAAACTTCTTCTTCAAGTTTCCCATTTAGGAATGCCGACTTCACGTCCATTTGATGTATTTTCCACCGTCGTTGGGCCGCAAGTGAGATCAACAACCTCACCGTTTCTAGCCTTGCTACTGGGGCAAAGACCTCTTCATAGTCGATGCCATACTTTTGCTTATAGCCCTTCACGACCAATCTCGCCTTATGTCGCTCTACCACACCTTTGGCATCTCTCTTTGTCTTGTATACCCATTTAACACCAATGGGTTTTGAATCTTGTGGAAGTGATGTGAGCTCCCACGTATCATTTTTCTTGATGGAGTGAATCTCCTCTTCCATAGCTTTCCTCCATTTTGCCTCCTTATTGGCCTCCTCAAATGTCATAGGATCAAAGCCTGCAAAAAGACAAAATTGTTGAACTCCTCCTCGTTCTCCCAATCAATGGGCTCAACTGGTTGAGTGGAGTCATAAATCTCTTGAACTCTCCTTGTCTTGCGTACAGGACTGGTAGAACCATCATGGTCTGAATCTTCATTTAAGGTAGTGGATGGTGACTCTCTCTTCTCCTCCTCACCATCAAGAGGAATGAGAATCCCCATGTCAATTGTCTTCCACTCCCAGCTTTGATCTTCATCAAATTTCACATCTCTTGACATCACAATCTTGCAAATGACGGGGTTATACAGCTTGTATCCGCTGCAGTTCTCACCATAGCCCAAGAATATGCATCTTTGGCTTTTATCTTCAAGCTTCGTGCGCTTCTCCTCCTGAATCTTAGCATAAGCAACACTTCCAAAGATTCGAAGATGATCGACCTTTGGCTTTCGAGAACTCCATGCTTCCTCTGGCGTCATGTCTTCAAGTCTCTTCGCTGGAAACCTGTTCAACAAATAAATAGAACAAGCCACATCATCTCCCCAAAATTCCTTTGGGATATTTTTCTCCTTCAGCATACATCGGACCATGTTGAGAATTGTTCTATTCTTCCTCTCTGAGACACCATTTTGTTGTGGTGTTTGCGGCATAGTGAGTTGATGTTGGATGCCATGTTCCCTGCAGAAATTCTCAAACTCCTGCGACATATACTTGCCTCCACGATCAGTTCTCAAACACTTAAGCAGACATCCACTTTGTTTTTCAACAAAGCTCTTGAATTCTTTGAATTTTGAGAAGACTTCTCTTTTCTCTTTTAGCATATTCACCCAAGTCTTGCCACTAAAATCATCAGTAAAGGTTAGGAAATACCTATTACCACCAATAGACTCGGGCTTGATGGGTCCACATACGTCTGAATGCACCAATTGTAGACGCTTAGATGCTCTTTTGACATCATACTTCTTGAATGACTCCCTTTGTTGCTTTCCCACAATGCAAACATCACAAAGGTTGTTAGGAGCATCATCTTTGGCAATCCCACCACCATTTTCTTCTTCTCCATTAGCTTCAATGCCTCAAAATTGAGATGTCCATAGCGAAGATGCCACAGATTGCTGTGATCTTGAGTCGTTGCCTTCATGCACCTCGACTCCACAATTGAGAGCTTCAACGGGAACATCCTATTTTTTGTCATCTTCACATGTGTAATCAGTCTGTTATTCTTATCCAACAAGCTAAGAGCTAGATCGCTCGTCTTGATGCCATATCCTCTTTCCAACAATTGTCCAATACTCAATAAATTACTTTTTATAGCAGGGACATAATAGACATCAGAGATGCAAAGCTCCCTACCATTTTGAAGTTTAAAGACAACATCACCTTTTCCTTCAATTGGACATTTGGAAAGATCACCAAATGTGATGTAGCCTTGATGACCTTCATCGAGCCTTGTGAAGAACTCCTTTCTTCCACTCATGTGATTTGAGGCTCCCGTGTCTATGAACCATGTGACCGTTTGAGGCGGCTCAATTTCATTATAGGACATGAGCAACACTTGTCCTTCACTTAGCTCCACATGATTAGCCTTTTCTCCACCATCATTGTCAGAATTATACCAACAATCATAGGAGAAATGGCCATATTTCTTACAAACATAGCACTGGATATGAGATTTATCATACCTTCCTTTCCGGCCACGACCTCGACCGCGGCCTCGGCCACGAGTTTCATGGCTTCCACGACCATTCCCTTCACTTTCATCAGCATGGGTGCTGCTTTGTTCGTTGAAGTGGTTACCACGACCACCTCGTCCTTTGCCACCACGTCCACCTCTTCCTCGATGGTAGCCTCCTCTTGAAGATCCATCCTTCTTTTGGGAAGAGTTGGCTTGAAGCGCTTGCTCCATAGTCTTTCCTTCTTTCTTCTTTCGCAAGCCTCTTTCTTCATAAACTTGTAGAGAGCCTTGGAGCTCTTCCACTGACATATCCTCAAGATCATTTGATTCTTCAATCGCCACAGCGATATAATCAAATCTTGAGTGTAGAGATCTCATGATCTTCTCCACAACACGTACGTCCTCAATCTTCTCACCATGTCGCCTCATCTCATGCACAATGAAATTTACTCGGTGAAAGTAATCACCAATGGATTCTGACCCTTCTTGTTGTAGGGCCTCAAATCTGCTCGCAAAGATTGCAAGCGGATTTTCTTCACTCTTTCTACGCCATCAAAGACTTTCTTCAAGATCTCCCAAGCTTCCTTAGAAGTTTTTGCAGAGGCGATCAACTCGAACGTGGCGTCATCTACTCCTTGATAGATTGTGAACAACACCTTCTTCTCCTTCTTCATCTCATCCTCCTTGGCTCCATTTACCACCGTGTTCCATGCTCCCATGGATCCCAACAAGGCCTCCATTTGGATACTCTATTTACCATAATTGGTTTTAGTTAAGAGGGGCACTTGGGTTTGGATAGAACTAGAAGAAGCCATAGGTGTCTTGGCTCTGATACCAGTTTTGTTGGGAATAGTTTTTCTAGAAGGAGGAAATGAACTTTGTATTTCGAGTTATTCAATTGGACTTACATATGCACTTCCTTATATAGGCCTTTTGGAACATCCTCCATGACTCTTCAAACACCAAACTACATGACTCTTCAATCACCAAACCACATGACTCTTCAAACACCAAACCACATGACTCTTCAAACAAGTTCATGAATTTCTCATGTACATGTATCTCATAAGTGCATGAATACATGAATAACATAATTACTAATGCATGTAACAAGTTTAATAGCTAACACAAGAAGCCGCATCAAGCTTCCATCGATCTCCCTCCTTGTGGATACGACCCGTAGAGCCACTTTGCTACTATAGAAGAATCGCAAAAGCAGTAACATCGACCCACACTCTTTTTACTTAATCTTGTGCTTGCTTTTTGCCGATCATTCAGCAATGTGAGGTTCGTGCCTCTTCTCAGAGACATGAGACTCGCGTCTCTATAACAGAATGCAGGACTCAAAGGTCCACGTTTCCCAGGTGTCGCTAACTAGATGCGACAATCAGCAATGCGAGGTCCGTGTCTCTTCTCAGCAGAGGCACGAACCTGCGTCTCAAAGCCAAAACGTGAGAGCTGCGTCTGTTCTACGGAATGTGAGCTCAGCGTTTCTCAATCCTACGTTTTAGAATTGAAACACAAGATGGCTCTCAGAAGCTAAAAAGCCCTCGAAAACCCGAGGCTAATCTCTTTGATCCCCTCCGACAGATCTAAGAGATTACTTGACAAAGAAGAGGAGTGCTAATTAGATCACTCTAACCTATTGCTATAAATGGCTCATCACGGCAATGCTCTCTGAATGTCGCTGTAACTCTCATGTAAGCAAGCAGTCATTACTCAGACGATTAACCTCAACTTCCCGATCAGCCAAAAGGCGTCGTTCCCATAGAAAGAGGACATTCCTGGCACGGAGTATCCCAAAGTCACTGCAAACATGGCAGACCCAAGCATTACGCCAAGCAGAAGTAGGGAAAAATAATCGGCAGTAAGCTCTGATGAGTCTGATGACGAACGGAAGGAGTGTACCGCCATACCCGCACTCGAACTGGCGTGGTAACCCCGGTTGACTGCAGGGCCCTAGCCCGAGGATTGAAGTAAGTGAATCATACTCTACCATCATGGAATCACAGGCCTCGAACTCTTCTGTATAGAAGGAAGCCTTCGTGGATATGGCAAACACTCCTGAGGAGATGACCAGGCACTTAGAACAACAAGCCCATGTCCAGAGGGAACAATTCGATATGATTCGCGCCCAAAAAGAATCTATCGATACCCTCAAGTAGATACTTGCACAATTGCTTGAAGATAAGAAGTCAAAGGCCAAAACTTATTCTAAGAAGTCTGAAGGCAAGCGAAAAGAAGGGAAAAGTTCATCTTCTGTGTATATAGAGGGGGGAACAGTCCAACTCCAAGTCCTCGAAGTCTTCATCTGAAGAGGGAGGCAATCCAGAGAATGGGAGCACTCATTCTAAAAGAATGAATAAATTAGAACAGCATCTGGAAGCCCTCACCAATCAGAAAGGCCTCCAAGAAGCAAGAGTGGTCCGACCATAACCGGCAGAATGGGATCATGTCCCATACCCTCCCAAGTTCAAAGCTCAGACGCTATAAGCCTTTGACGGTAAAGGGTCAACGAACCAACATATCTACTACTTCAAGTCTCAGACAGGGAATGTAGTGATGCCATCTTAGCACGTTTATTCATTGGTACTCTGAAAAGACTCACCTTTGAATGGTTCATGAAACACCACCCCGAAGACTCCATCAAGAATTGGGGTAATTTAGAGAAGCTTCTCCTCACACGCTTCTTTGAAGATGATTCGGAAGTTACCATGCCAAGTCTTCTAGCAACAAAGCAGCGAAAGGGAAGTCAATCAAAGCATTTGTAGAGAGATTTCGGAACATGGCGCTTCAATGTCCTAGTGGTATGACCCAGGCTACCCTGGTGGAAACATGCCGTCACAATTTGTAAACTTCGCTCCTAGCCCAGATAGGAGTCACTGAAAGTAGCACCTAGAAGCAATTGGTCTAGCAAGAGGAACAGGCAGAAGAGATTGTCGGCAGGGTTAGGGTAGAAGAGAATAGACCTAGACCCGAAAAGACGACAAGGCGCGCGCCAAAAGCATCTTTTCAATCGATAAGGAAAGATACATTGGTAATAGAGGCGAAGTCTCCCATTAAACCTTAGCCGACCAGAGGGGGTGGTTCTTCAAGTCAGTCATGCGCCAACAAGCAGTATTCCTTCAAAGACGAGGATGTCTATTCGTCGTTAATGTTACTCAACAAGAGCAACAGATTGAAGTTTCCTGAAGTTAGATATCCTGAGGAAGTCGACAAGACCGACAATCCCAACTACTACTTGTATCATAGGACGCTGAGGCACCCTCTCAAGAGTTGTTACATCTTCAAAGACATCCTCCAAGCTTTAATTGATACAGAGGTGCTTAAGCTCTGCCCAGAACAGAAGAAAGTGACAACAAACATGAGGTCATTTCTTCAGTTCGGGAACCAGCCTCTAACACCGGCCGAAGTAGTTCCCATCCCGAAAGGGAAACTAAGGATGATCAATACAGACCCACATCACCAGCAAGAGAAAGGTTTCGTGCCTATCCCTACGCCTTAGGGAGAAATCATGTGGGTTCATCCAGACCTTGTGGAAGGCCAACAGTGGACTACTATTACTAAAAGGAAGTCCAAAGGCAAGGCAAAAACTTCACCTTGCAATGTGGTGTGCGCCTCTTCCCGGGAGCAGAAACTGATGTCCCTTCACTAACTGATTCGGACAAGGAGACAATTACCTTGCCGCAGAATTGAATGCACAGCTCGTGGCCGAAACTCGTTTGGGTCAGTCGTATTTGAAGAAATACGATGAGTTGGCGGCAAATCCGTCTAAACCTACTCCAAAGCCAACCAAGCTATCCACGAAGCAACCTATAGAGAAGCAGAAGGAGCTTCGATATTCTAAGGCTCTCCTAAAGGACAACGCGGAAGGATCTTCAACATCTTACCGCTTTGACGTCCTGGCTCAATTGGCCAATATCCCGGACAGGATCACCCTTTACGAGCTCCTGAGACTATCAAAGTCAACAAGAGAAGCTCTAAGGGAAGTCCTAACTGATGCTGAGATCTTTATAGCCCAGATCCCAGCTGGACCACAGGAGGAAGACAAAGAAGACTGCCTCCACGTCTCTCAAAATGCCCCCTGCATCACCTTCACGCAAAATAACATGCAGGTCAGGGGAAACATGATCGGCCCCTGTACTTCACAGGGTATATTCGATCGTCTAAAGCGAGCCACGTTCAGGTAGATTCAGGATCCACGTTAAGCATTATGCCTCACCGGGTCATGCAGTACTTGGGGATCCCCACTCACCGATTAAGCACCACCCAAACCACTATTTATGGTTTCAATGCCAATGGTACACGCTCAATGGGAATCAAACTCAAGTGTCAGATCGGGGACCTAAGATCTGAAGTGATGTGCTATATGATTGACGCCCATACTTCATGCAATTTGCTGTTGGAACGACCGTGGACTCATCATAACTCCATCGTCCCTTCCACTCCCCATCAAGTCATGAAGTATATTGATAGAAATGGGAAAATCTGAACGTTGATCGCCAAAGGCATCCATTCAAGGGGGTAGAGAACTACTTCACAGACTCCCTCCTATACCAAGAACCAGAAGAACCAAACTCTGGTAATGAAGCTGACACTAAACCAGAGGTAGAGGAAGAATGTCTTTGAAAGCTGAACCCACTTATAGAGAGTATTAATAAGCTCGATGTCAATAACCCCACCAATGATATAGGTGAGTGGTATATTAATGAAGAGATAGATTCGGCTTTCTTTTCTGTCTTTGCTTTTGATTTCGTGCCGTCAGACACTAGTACCGATGTAGATGATGACCCCTGGTCGGCAATAGATGTTCTAACATCATTGCATGTACCGGTGAGGTCATCCCTCACGGTGTATTAAGACGTCAGTGATGTGCAAGGATCGTTATTCATGGTCCAGCAAGACGCAAAGGCCAAAAGACCGATCCTTCTTGGAAGAGTTGAGTCCAAATCAATTACTCATGAAGACTCTGAAAGAGACGATGAATCTCCTCAATTCTCTCATTATGAACAAATGTACTAAGAATGATGGAGAATATGGGGCATGATCTAACAAATCGTCCTGGCCTGAACTTTGGCAAAGGAAGGAGAACACTGCTTCGATACTTCGTTCCAAAAGGGAAAGCCCCTGATTATTATCATCGAACTCCCAGGGGGTTAGGCTATGTGTCAACTCCCATCTTATCGGTCTCTGAGTCGGAAGAGTCATTATATCACTATCGCTCATCAGGCACGTCATCGTGAGAGTCAGACATCATGTTCTTCAAAGAATTTTCAGTAAATATAATTTTAACAAGCCACCTGAAAGATGGAGATGAAGAAATGATCCAATCGGATACAGATCCTTAGATCAAACACCTAAAACTCTCTGGGATATTCGCTTCGAACAATGTGAACCACCCACAGAGGATAAGGTCACCCAGATCAACCTGGGAGATGAAGCTAATCCTAAGCCCATCTTTATAAGCGAAAGCTTATTACCCTCCGAGAAGGAAGATCTAATATCTCTTGTGCAGGAGTATAAAGATATTTTCGCTTGGGATTATGAGGACATGTCTGGGCTTGATTCTCAAGTGGCTATGCATCACCTCAACATTAATCCAGCCGCGAAACTCGTCAAACAACAGAAACGATGATTCTGCCCAGAAATAATGGAAGCAATCCAGTCAGAAGTTAAGAAGCTTATATACTCTGGTTTTATCAGGGAGGAACAACATCCTGATTGGGTAGCCAATATCATCCCCATTACCAAGAAAAATGAGAAGATCCGGGTTTGCATCAATTTTCGCGATCTAAATGTGGCTTGTCCTAAAGATGAATTCCCCCTCCCAATCACAGGTGTCATGATCAACAACACGTGTGGGTTTGAATGGATGTCCTTCATGGATGGATTCTCAGGATACAAACAAATCAAGATGTGCATACATCTTTCAGGACGCCATTGGGAGTATAGTGCTATACTGTCATACCCTTCGGATTAAAGAACGCGGTGGCAATATACCAGAGAGCTATGAATGCAATTTTCCACGAGCATTTAAGCAAAATAGTGGAATGCTACGTCGACGATATTGCAGTAAAAAGCCATAACGCGAAACCCGTCAAACAACAGCAACGACAATTCCATCCAGAAATAATGAAAGTAATCCAGTCAGAAGTCAAGAAGCTTATAGACTCCAATTTTATCAGGAGGAACAATATCCTGATTGGGTAGCAAATATTGTCCTTGTTACCAAAAAAAATGGGAAGATCTGGGTTTGCATCTATTTCTATGATCTAAATGAGGCTTATCCTAAAGATGAATTTCTCCTTCCAATCACAGATGTCATGATCGAAAAAACGTGTGGGTTTGAACGGATGTCCTTCATGGATGAATTCTCGGGATACAATCAAATTAAGATGTACCCTGATGATGAAAAGCATACATCTTTCAGGACGCCATTGGGAGTATATTGCTATACTGTCATGCCCTTCGGATTAAAGAACGCGAATGCAACATACCAGAGAGCTTTGAATGCAATTTTCCATGAGCATATACATAAAACAGTGGAATGCAACGTCGGCGACATTGCAGTAAAAAGTCGTACCAAAGGCGATCATATAGCAGATCTGAAGACAGTATTCGATATCATGCGGGCTCATCAGTTAAAAATGAACCCCACCAAATCCTTCCTGCGGGTAGCCAGCGGTAAATTCCTAGGGTTTGTTGTTACATCCAAAGGGATCCACCTTGACCCAGAGAAAGTCCGCGCTGTCCAGGAGATGCAACCTCCAAGGAATCTCAGAGAGCTTAGAGGATTGCAAGGGTAATTAGTATATATCCAGAGGTTTATCCCAAATCTCTCAGGAAGATGCCAACCCTTCACCAAATTAATAAAAAAAGGTGTTTCATTCATTTGGGACGAGGCTTGCCAACAAGCGTTTGAGGAAATCAAGCGGTACCTCATGCAACCACCTGTCCTTATAGCTCCGGTGTCAGGAAAACCTTTCCTGATGTACGTCCGAGCGATGGATCATTCTTTAGGAGCTTTGCTAGCCCAGAATAACGATCAGGGACACGAGCAGGCAATCTGTTATCTGAGTAGAATAATGATCGGAGCTGAACATCATACAACCCGATCGAAAAGGAATGTTTGGCGTTGGTGCTCGCCATCCAGAAAATGCGACACTACTTGGTGGGTCAAACTATACATGTCATATCAAAAGTCAATCCTTTAAGGTTGCTTATGACAAAGCCCTCATCACTAAATGGTCGATTGGCAAAATGGGCCATATTGCTCTCTTAATATGAGAGGCAATTCCTGCTGCAAAAAGCTGTAAAGGGACAGGCAGTGACAGATTTCCTGGTTGAGCATCCAGATCCAAGAGCGACCAAACTTTATGAAGATCTCCCAGATGAGGTCGCTGAATTTTTCTTAACCCAGACAGCTTTCGAAGGACAGATGTGGCAACTCTTCTTCGACGGTGCGTCAAGAATAGGTCCGCGAGAAAATATCGTAGCAGGAGTGGGGGTAGTCCTTATCTCCCCACCAAACTATGTAATCCCTCATGCATTCTCATTAACTGAGCCATGTTCCAACAATGTAGCGGAATACAATGCTCTCTTAATCGGAATGCAAATCGTCGATGAGATTGGCGTTAAAAATCTCGAAGTATATGGTGACTCTAAGCTCATCGTTAACCAAGTTTGCGGGGAGTACGAAGTCAGACATGAAGACTTAGTACCCTATTACAACGCAACTATCTACATGGCTGAGAGGTTCAGAAACTTTTACATCGACCATGTACCTCGCCAGCAAATGCGCACGCAGATGCACTGGCGTCTCTCGCCACTTCCTTGACTCTTCCAGCCGGAGCAGTAGAGAAAATACTCGTCTATAGCCATGACCTGTATTGCCCAAGGTTCGCTTTTAAAGACCACCAAAAGACAACCGGAGACCGTCAAGTCAAAGAAGCTCTAGAGACTTTAGCAAGTCCAAAGCTCAAGGACTGGCGATTCCCATACATTGATAATGCATTGTATGGCATCTCTCCTGATGACCCCAAAGAGGCGGCTGCCATTAGAAGAGAAGCCTCTAAATTCTACTAGAATGAGATCACATGAACACTGTATCACCGATCGCACGACAGAATCCTCCTCCACTGCCTATCAAATAAAGAGGCACAGGAAATACTCAAGAAACACATGATGGCATGTGTGGAGCTCATCAGCCTGGTCCAAAACTTGGAGATCAACTCCAAAGACTGGGGTATTATTGGCCAAAGATGATCCCTGACGCCATAGCTTACGACAGGCGATGTCACGCCTGTCAGGTCCATGGTGACTTTAGCCACCAGGCACCAGGACTTCTTCGCTCTACAACTTCTACTTGGCCATTTGAAATGTGAGGAATGGACGTGATTGGTCCTATCAGTCCACCTTCATCCAAAGGACATCGGTTCATCCTAGCCATAACCGATTACTTCTCTAAATGGGCTGAAGCTATCCATTTGAGGGAGGTAAAGACATCTAACGTGATCAAATTCTTTAAACATCACGTTATTTACCACTTTGGTGTACCACGATGAATTGTCCATGATAATGGGCCCCAGTTCGTCAATCAAGCCTTTCAAAGGTTCTGCAACAAGTTCAGAATACAGAGTGTGTTTTCAATGGCATACTATCCAGCCGCTAACGACCTTGCAGAAGCTTTCAACAAGACTATTGAGAAACTTCTCAAGAAATTCGTCTCGAAAAGCCAACGTGACTGGGACGACAAATTAGGTGAAGGCTTTTGGGCTTATCGCGCGACGGTCTGAACACCGACAAAAGCTACACAATTTTCTTTGGTATATGGGTGTGAAGTTGTACTCCCATTTGAAATCTAGATCCCATCTCTACGCCTTGCCTTGACAACAGAGATGACAAATGAGGAGAAGCATCGACTGCGACTCTAGGAACTAGAGGATTTAGGCATTAAACGCCTGCAAGCTCAACAACAAATAGAGCTCTATCAAGCTCGGATTATCAGAGCCTTCAACAAGAAAGTCAAGGAGCGGACTTTCAAGAAAGGTGACCCTGTCTTAGCCGTCAGAAGACCCATGGTGATGACGCATAAGACCAAAGAAATTCTAGCCCAAATGGGAAGGGCTATTTGTAGTAGAGTCGGTCTATTCAAATGGAGCATATTGCTTTATAACCCTAGATGGTGATACGCTAATGATGCCAATCAACAACAAATTCTTAAAGAAATATTATCCTTGATAGCATTCTTCTTCTGATCAGGTTAATACTACACCTCTGATCAAAACTTCAGATCCAAGATATTTGGAAGAATGCCAAAGAAAAGCTTCTTTCTTCCTTCACTGGATCATATCACGGTCGATTAGTGTCGAACCGATCGAGCCCTGGTTACATCATGATGCATGATGTAAACATTTAAGAAGAAACAAAATGTAAGACTTCAGTTTTAGCCTTGTTACTCTTCTCTAGTGCATCCATGGACATCGATGCCTCCGACGGCTAAGGATAGAGAAAAATGTTGGCTTCTAAGTCCAACATAGTCTTTGACAACTTATCATGTTGAGGGGAATAGCATGGCTAGCCCAACTCAAACAGTAGTTGGTAAAGGCACACCAAATCTGTTGATAGCTGACGGTTTGCTAAAAATCTTAAAGGACTTAGTCCCATCCTCTCCTCCAAAATCTCTTACCAATTCTCTTCCACAGAATGGTAGGACCATAAAAATACCTGTGTTCATTGCTCCAACGAAATGAACTGAGACTTCTCATGTTAAGAGTAAACCTCTAACAAGCCAGATTTTCTGATCAACAGTGGATTCTGGCAAGTTAATATTAAACCTCTGACAACGAAATTCATTTAAAATCTCCGATGTTATGTTAACATTATACCTCTAATGGCGAATCTTCCATGTCCCTAGAAAATTAATGATTGTCACGTTAATATTACACCTCTGACAACTCATTTTATTTTCCATTAAGTACGAACTTCACTTGTCTCTCCCTGGCATGGAGTCACAAGTCCTTAAAATTGCTCATATTACAAGTCAACTACTGTCATGTTAACATCACACCTCTAACAAATTACTGTTAAGTTAATACTACACCTCTAACAGTGATTAAGTTACTGCCAAGTCCAATATTAAACCTCTGACAGTCACTTTTCCTCAGGTTTTCGTATCGAAGCTGAGATGGGCGATACTAAGTTTAACATCACACCTTTAGAATCTAATTCATTGTTAAGTTCAACAATACACCTATGACAATAACTTTTGCCCAGGCTTCCATATCGAAGCTGAGATGGCGATGCTAAGTTTAACATCACACCTCTTGCATCAAGTTCATAGTTAAGTTCAACAATACACCAATGACAATGACTTTCCCTCGAACTTCCCTATCGAAGTCGAGATGACTAATGCCAAGCTCAAAATTACACTTCTAGCATTACCTCCACTGTCAAGTTTAACACTACACTTGTGATAGTGATATTTTCAATCTTCCCAAATGAAACTGAAATTCTTACAGAGCTAAGTTAACATCACACCTCTAGATCACATCCTTGTCAAGTTAATATTACACCTCTGACAAGATTTAATCCAACATGTTAAGTTAAAATCACACCTCTAAAGGTAAAAGTTCTCCTAGATCCCAACGGGTTTAGTCTCACTTGCTATTCTCATCAACATAAGAGCAGGTCCACTTAAAAGCACTGTTAGGTTAATATTATACCTTTAACAGTGTTTTCATCAAATCTCCAACTGAATCCTAATTACGTTAATACTAAACCTCTGATGAAGACTCAGTCATAATCCTCCACGGGGTAAAAACTTCACTTGTCATTCTCATCCATAGATTGGCAAGTCCACAGAAACCATCACACTCCTATCATGTTAACATCACACCTCTGACAGTAATCTTAAATTCTTTAAATGGTGTTTTCCAACTACAGTAATTTTAAATTTCTTAAATGGAAATTTTCAACTTTGACTTGCTAAGTTAAATATCACATTTCTAGCAAATCAAAAGTAACCACTTTTATTTGTCTGATTTTCAATACAAAGAAGAAGTCAAGATATATAAGAGGACAGGAAAACGTGTTATTTTTATTGATATTCAAACATATAAAAGTGATATAAGGCACTCTCTTATACAATAAGATTGAGTGTTATAATAAAGGAGTACAAAGAAATCTCTCTTGCTCAGTAAGTCCTTCTTGCTCTTTGAAAGGTTGCACTCACTCCTTAAAATATCGAAGTTCATCCTCTTGACTGCGGCCAAGAATGGCGGATCAACTTCCTCTCCTCTTGAGAACAATGGTGTTTCTCGAGGTCAAAATGCAGGGGAACATTCTGATTCCACCCGACTAACTGGTGTGAAGGTCTCCACAAGGCCGTAATCCTTCGCTTAATGAGCATCTCCACCACCAGAAAGTCATCCAACGAGCATGGATTTTTCGTCGCTGTCACTTCTTTGAGTAAGATTGGTAAGGGAGGATATGAGACCTTACTGGTGACATCCTCTTTCCTGTGGCCTTCAAAGGCGCCATACCCACTGTGACCATGAAGAACCCGATACATTGCTAGTGTGTCATGTCCAATAAGGCCTTAACGGGTACTAGTAACAGCGCGGATCCTCCTCGCCTGTGGACAGGAGCTCTGACTTCCCAAGTGCTCACCAATCGAACAAGCAGGGCTGGTCCAAATATTCTCCCATGAACCAAGCTCGCCCATGGACAGGAGTTCTGACTTCCCGAGTGCTCGCCAATCGAACAAGCTAGACGGTCCAAATATTCTCCCATGAACCAGGCAAGGACACTGTCGATATGGCCAGAACCTGCAAGAAGCAAAAAACCCAAGGGTTAAAATTCTGTAAAAATAGAAAGCCAGGAACATAAATATGAGGCTAAGTCATGAACCCCAGACACGGATTAAAATCAACGCAAGGATAGAGAATATGGAATCCAGACGCAGTCTGGTATTTGACTCGCGTCTGATATATGAGACACGAGGCATAAATTAAAGGCGCAGATGTGGGTCTTAAAAACTGTCTGAGGCAACTCCAAGATGCATAGTTCGCCATACTCGCGTATAAGACGCAAGGCTTGTCATATTCGTGTCCAGTGAGCTCAAAAGAGCAGACTTGAAATTCTCTATGTTAAGAATCCCAAACGCGAGCTTCACATGCAAAGCTCGCGTTTTAAGACCCAAACGCAGAGTTCACCGCACTAGCGCCTGAAGAACTTGAGACTTAGATTTTGAAGTCAATGGGCTTATGTTTTATCAAGTAATGTGAAAGGCGCGTTTGCAGAATAGGGACGCATGAATCCTAAGAAAAGATTTCAGAAAGAGATCAAGAGACGGAGTCACTTCATGGACGGGAATGACGGAACTTTCGAAGGACCGAGCTTTATCATGGCAAAAGCCAATCCCTACCCGAAGAAGAATTCTCTAGAAGTTGGGCTTCATTTGTCAAGGCATGGTCTAGAAGTTAGGCACAGCCGTAAAAGCACTTAAAGTAATACATTTTAATCCTAAAATCACTTAACAGTGATAATCTTCGAAGAAGATTGAAAGAAAGCATTGAAGCTTTGGGTTCTCTTTGTTCTTCAATACACATGCCCTTGAAGGGAAGGTGGACAATCAAGACGAAGTCCTTCAGAGCGTATGCTCGCAAAGGAAAACAGTCGAGATGACTGACTGTTAAGAGGCTGAGGCCTATTTATAGGCTCGCTAGAAGGCCTATAATTAATGGCATAAAAATCAAAGCCCTCAGCCTTAATTCCTGCACTAATATCAAATCTAGTATGGATGAGACACATGGACTTTTACTCTGAAAAACACCAAAGACACAAGTCCCCAACTGTCAATGCCAACTTGGCATTAAAAGATTCAACAAAATCTTTAAGACGGATTGCATGTGACGCTTTGAAGACTGCGTCCTAAAGTCCGCGTCCTTTCACAAGACTTGAAGGCTGCGTCCTGAAGTCCACGTTCTTGCACAGATCAAAGGCCGCGTTCATAAGTCCGTGACCTTTCACAAACCTGAGGGCCGCGTTCCTTTCGTCTAATTGAAGAAGCCACAACCACGTCTTCTCAGTGATCCAGAGCTGCGTCATCTTAGTGAGCCACAACCGCATCCTCTTAGTGATCCAGAGACGCGTCTTCTCAGTAATCCAGAGTTGCAACCTCTTAGTAATCCAGAGACGCGTCTTCTCAGTGATCCAGAGCCGCGTTCCATTCATCTAATTAAAGAAGCCACAACCGCGTCTTTTCAGTGATCCAGAGTGCGTCCTCTTAATGATCCAGAGTCGCGTCTCCTCAGCGATCCAGGACCGCGTTCCTCAATAATTCAGAGTCGCGTTCTGAAGTCTACATCCTTTTACAAACCTGAAGGCCGCGTCCCCTTTATCAAATTGAAGAACGCAGGTTTGCGTTTCTCTCAAACAATTTAGAGCCGCGTCCTCTCAAAGGGCCAGAGTCGCGTCCTCTCAATGAATCAGAGTTGTGTCTCCATTACAAATGTGAGTCGCGTCCCAATCACAAGCTCCGTGCAGCCTGAGTTTATTCTCTATCATTCATGGTCGCGTCTCAACAAAATGACTAAGGACTACGTTTTCACAATAGTCAAGGGTTGCGACTGTGAAAGCTGAGTTCATCCAAGCAACAAAGAGTCTGTCTGATCCTCAAAAGCAAAGAAAGAATAAAGATGAGGCAAAAATTTGACAACTTTTATTATTTGACAAAAATATTAAAAGTAATACAAACACTCTCTAATTTGACAAATGGAGTGTTATGAAAATGAAAAAGTACAAAAGGGAAAGAAGGCTAATAATCCTGCTCCGCCAAAGAAAAGATATGTTCCTGGAGGCGCTGCATCTCCTGCTGATGTGCCTTCTCGACTTCCGCCAAAGTTTGGACCCGCAACTCTTCCTCTGATAAGATCTCTTCCTAGCCAGCTATGTCTGAAGAGACTCCAACCTAGAGGAATGAGCAGCAAGATTTTCTTGGACCAGTTTCTTGGCAGCCTCCAGCTCTTCAAGCCTTTTTCTGGCGACAGCATGCTTCTGCTCGTTAACTTGAATCAAGGCTTGTGCCTTAGCAATAGTTGCTCGAGCCGTGGTAATGACTTGCTCCGCACTGTTGGTGACGATCTCGGATTCCCTCGAATCCTCAACCAACCTTTGGTAGTCGGCTTGGAAGTTGTGGAGATAACGGGCCTCTTCAGCCAGTTGCTCCTCCATCTCTATTCGCTCGTGTTTTTGAGCGGCGAGGAGCTTACTCAGTATAGATTGAGCCTCGTCCATCGAGCTTGCCTTTTCTAGGGTCTTTAATTTCCTCAGGCATATCCCCAGCTGTTCAACCAGCATTAGATACGCCCTAGCTTGCTCAGGGCTTCCAGTGAGACGGATGTTCTCGATCTGATTCTCAAGAAGCATCAGAGCAAACTCGAAGGAACTTCCCCTAGAAAGGACCAGCCCAATGCTGGACTTCATGGAAGCAAAAAATTATTGTACCATTTGATGCGCTAATTCTTCTATGATGTCGGTGGTCAAAGATAACCCTACAGATGCACTCCCGAATCCCCTTTCTATGACAGTACGGATAGTATCCATAGAGACAGGAGCCAACCCAACTTGTGCAGGGATAAGGCCAACGGCAGGCTCTTGCGGCACTGAGGTCGTAGCTAACACCTCCGGAACGACCGTTTTGGTAGCATCCACAGCAACAGAGGCAGCAGCAAACTCCACAGCACTGGGTTCACCGGCCGAAGTTTGAACTGCGCTATCCTCTGCGCCAATGCTTGCCGCAGGATCCTCTACTTGAGCTATCTCAGTACTCTCTGCAATCATAACACTAATGTCAGTGATAATAATGAAAAAGAGAGTATATGGTACATCTTTATTCTCTTACCAAGTTGAGGATCTGAAGACGACAAGTCTTTAGACAAGCCACTTAGAGAGGAGGGTTCCCCGATATCAGTGGTTGAACCCTCATGAGGCATTCTGGTAGCGGGAACTTCAAGGCCCTCCTGCTGGGCCAGCTCCTGGATGATCTCTTCAATGTGAGAAGAAGTTGTGACTTCGCTACCAGCAGCCACCCTTATAGAAGAAATTTAAAAGGAAATGTTAAAACATTTTCACAACTTGATGGAGAAAAAATTAAGAAGAATAAAAGAAGTACCCTTAGTGGTGGCAATCTCTCCTGTTGGCAGAACCATCGCAGGAACGTACCCCTGCACTCTTCCTCTGATATATGCAAGAATTTTCTGGTATCAGGAAGAGTAGGTTCATCACCAAAATTGACTTCTTCGCCGGAATAATATTTGTGCTCCTTAGTCGACAAAGACGGCAAATGGACCAAAGAAGTCTCAGTGGTCAGGGCTTTACCACTAAGAACCCCGGTAGTAGGGCTGGGCTTAATAACCCGCGAGGTAGGTATCAAAACACTGAGAGACCCAGGTTGTTGCACCTCCACCCTTCTCTCATCGGTCGAAGAAGTTCCAGGTCGAGTTGAAATTCCTGGAATCTCAACTGCAAGCTCCTCCATCGCCTCTTCAGGCCTTTCAACCCTTTCGGCTATGGCGGATCGCCTGTAGGCTCTCCCTCCACCAAGATTGCAGGACCTCTACTACGCAAGCCTCGGGGACGTAGTGTTGGAGTTGCCTCTCCTTCTTCTTCTTCTTCTTCTTCCTCTTCCTACTCCTTAGCACCAGGAAGGATTACTTCAGGCATCCGGGCTAGAGCTTCAGCCTCAGATCCTTTCTTAGCCTTCTTTGGGCTGGGCTCACCTAGGAAAGCAGAGGTAAGAGGATGTTTGGACACAGCTTGTCGAATCCTTTTAGTGGGTTGCTTCTTGGTTGTTACTACCCGAGGCTCCGTCTCCGCAACTGCTATCCCTGTTCGGCTGACCTCCCTTCTAGACTCGCCCCCTCCTCCTTCTCTGCCTCCTGATACTCGGTCATCCCCCGCATTCGGCAACCCTTGGCCCCCACCTTGGTTTTGTACGTGGACTTGATGCCCTTGATACACGAGGTATTTTTTCCAAACTCGGGCACCTGATTCGCCATGAAGTACCACGAACAAAAGCCAAAACTGGCATAAAAGTTGGGAGTCTTTGTAGAAAGAGTAAAGCTAGCTCCAGTCCCTCCCACTATGCTGTAGTACTAGGCTCGAGCTCCTTTAAATAGATTCCTACTGAAGTGAAGGCTGGGATTTTGGTTGCCAATGTATAGGTGGTCATAACCAAACTGTCGGGCAAACCGACAAGGCATGTAAGGCTCCAACGTGCAGGAATTCCCTTGCTGAAACACCAAGTACCCGGGCCGGATGTTAATCAGCCACCAAAAGAGGCTGGAGGATAACCGAGTAAAGCCATCCGGGCCAACCAGATCTATAAATTTGTCCCCGTAAGATGCATCATGAATCTCAGGGAAGCACCTGCTCAACTGATAGTTGTTCCCGTTCAGGATTATCTTCCAGATATAGAACATATAATATTACAGCCAGCACGAATTCTCCAATCACTGCACGAAAGGCGTGAAACCTTTGGAGGCAAACACCACTGTCTTCAGCGAGGGACAGTGCATAACGTACCAGGCCATTAGGTACATATATGGGAGCGCTCGACACAGGGGTTGGAGGTCTTGACCAAGGGACGACCATTAGAATCAGTGACTGGATGGCCCTTGGCATCCATAATTGCTTCCACTCGTAGAAGCTCATTGCTAACGCGCGCAGCCCGCTCTGGATCCCAGCCACCATCGCTGGGAGAAGGGCGATAGACTTCCCATGGGCAAGAAGGACCGCCAGGTACACCACATTGGCGAAAATCACCTCATGCGGCAGCGTTGGCACTACACATCCTTTAGCGATAGCATGAGGAAACCCACCAACATAGCTTGGTCAGACATTGGAATTCTGGCTTGATGATGGAAGCTCTCGAAGACCGTGTCTGGTTTGAAGGTGTCTTCATTGGACTCGGTGGTGTAGGAATTGACAGAGGTATTGATTCTTTCAAAAACCTCCTCATCAGTGCTGGGAGCTAGGCGGGACATTGGGTAGCTTGGTTCACCCCAGGGAACAGATAAGTCGCCCATGACATCTGCTTGACTCCCCCGTTTCTCCATCCGGATAACTGCCCGTAAAATGTGGAGGTGGCACAACACTTTCCAATATGTCTCGAACATTAGAGGGTCGCTCTTTTCAACAGATGCAACTCCTCGGTTGACAGGACATACTCCTCATATGGGGCATTTCCAATCACCAGCCCTGAGACTTCATACGTCTCATGAAGGTGATTAGTCTCTAAAACTGCATATTTCATATCATATCTTCACATTTATTTAATATTAAATTCTACTGATAATACCTCTCTTGCATGTTTCTAGGTCCATGGTGTGTAATGAAGAAGAAGACCCTAAATCACTATTTAATGGGTGATTAAAGGCCTATAATATAGCCATTGACTTTGGAGAGCTGATTCGTCAAAACCAGGGCCCAAAACCAAAACTCGGGACATCCAATTGACAGGGGAAAGACGCGACAGCCGCGGCAGCAGGCGCCGCGCGCGCGGCTCTAGAAGAGTCGCAAAAACGTGGCCTAGGGCGCATTTTCGCGACCATACGGGTGCGTCGCGCTCGTGCTTTAGGCCAGGGGTTAACCCTAGCCCCCTTTCCCCTGGTGCCTATATATACCCCTCTAGGGTTCTTCAGTTGGGCATATACAGAGAGTTAGGGTAGTTTTCTTGTTTTTGTTGTAGTTTAGGGTAGTGTAGTTTAGTTTACTTCTACTTCTTCCTCCTCCTCCTTTGTATTTTTCATTTCTTATAGATTTTGTATAGGAGAGAGAGTGGTACATGGTGGAAAGAAAGTGTGCTTGTAATAGAAGGTGACAATCTATGAAAGGTTCTCTCTTTACCTATCTTTATTTTCTGCTCTCTAATCCCTTTTACATGTTTAGCTAATCTTTTCTCTCATGGCAGCTAACTACTAACCATTAACTAGTCTAACTTCTTACTTGATAATCCACATGAATCTAATAGCCTCTACTTGACCTTGCTCTTGCAAGAGCCATTGATGGCTCATGATGATGTATCTAACACTCTAACTTCCTAACTCTCTAACAAGCTAACATTACTTTACTCCATGCTTACTTTTAGTTTTGATGGTTTAAGTGTAGCTTGCACTTGTTTTGTTAAGTTGGGACGTGATGAGTTACATATGGGTCATACTTTGAAAAGCTCTTGAACTGAGACTAGTGATGGCCAATGATACTTGTGAGGCAACTATCACTAAGAGGTTGGCATGTTGGTGTAGTCATTAGTAGTTAATAGGCATGGGTTTTCTTTCTTTTTCACTTTATTTTAGATATGCAAACAAAATCACAAAAATAATTTTTCTATGTTTCCCACTTCTTTGTTTTTCACCGTACTTCTCTTTTCATTCTTTGTTTTCTTTTCTTTTCATTCTTTCAAACATAGAAGAAATGTTAACACACACGTGAACATACCGTGTAAGCTTCTATCACCTCCCGTCCTTGTGGATTCGACTCGTTTTAGCCTCTATGCTATAACAGAAGTATCGATGAAGCCAGAGCACACACTTTAAATCTTAATTTCAAAACATACACTTTTTGTGCGCGGTTTTCCTCCGATCAAATTTTGGCGCCGTTGCCGGGGATGGGAACGGCTTGATTTTACGTTTTTGTTAACTTTTCTTCTTTGTTTTTGGTTGTGCAGGTCAAATTTTTTAGCATTGCAGACGTCCATACTTGCTCTGTGTGGTTGGGTAAATTCTTGTATATTTTTTCTGTTGCTAATATTTGTTACCTGTGCACAATAATAACTTAAGAACTAAAATACGAAAATTGGATGCTTTAAAATGGTTTAGACATTTGTATCTAGGCACGTGTCAATTTTCATTCTAATATACTGTATTTTGTTCTTGTGTTGTGATATTGATAGGAGGTGCACATATGGCATTGCATATAGTATAGGACAAACATGTGGGTGATTTACTCGCTTTTTTGTGTTTATTCTTATCTATATTGCACACTTGTACAAATTAAACTTAAGCGCAATACCCAATACAACATAAGGTGGGAAAGTCATTACCAGCCCAAAAATCACCTCCCCACTCACACAACCCAAGCCTAAATAAAATTTGCTAGACGTTGGCCCCTGGGGACATCTCGGACTCATTTAAGAGATTGACCTAAGGGGAAAGTTATTAGAAGTTGACTGTTGTTAAATCGGTGTTTAAGGTTGGGGATTGAGAGGCGAAATCTCGAAGAACAGTGGTTTGGCATAATTAGGCCTGTTGCTCCGGCACGGATACCTCCCATTGATCTTGCCCCTACCTGGCCGATTAACTCGTGGTCAGATTCTGACAATGTATCCCACGTAGACAGTCTAACCAGTTAGAAGTCGTCTAGGTCTAAGTCAACCCTAGCATAGGCTTGTTTCCTTTTTCTTTTTCTTTATTTGTTTGTTTGTTTGCTTTCTTTTTGTAAATTGTGATATGGATTTCAACAGCAACAATTTTTTCCATTCAAATGTGAATCCATATTTCACCCCGACCTCTTTTGACACAGATAATTCTGACCCGTCTATGTAGAACATGAACCAACCTTATATGTCGAATTGGGATTATCCGACTCAATATGTGCCCCAGTCCCAAAACAATGAACAAGACTGGAATAATCATCACCACTCTTTACCAAGTCAATGGGGATACAACTCCCCCGAGTATTATGGTCAACTACCTTACCAACATCCAGCTTCATATACTCCTTCCCCCGAACACCCATTAGAAGAACCAATTGACTGGGAAAAGAGAATGGAAGCCTTAGAGGAACTCGAGCGACGAATTCAAAATCTAGAGGACTTGAAATCCTATCAAAGTTTTTAAATCTAAGATCCTTACTCCATTTTTCCTGTTTCACAAGAACATATCGACTTAGAAAAGAGTATGAAATCCATGATTCAATTCTAAAGCGATCCCTTCAATATGATAGAAGCAAGACTTAGTCGATTTGAAAACATGTGTAAGAATAAGAAAACTCTCCCTACCCAATCTTTGACTATTCCTAACACTTCTGATCATATTGATGAAAATTAAAAATCATAGAATCTTGAAGACTTTGATCAAGATTCAATTTCACCACAAAATCTTGAACTTGACAAATATCAACCCTTTGACAAATTGGCAATCTTTCATTTCAATGAAATTGAACTTGAATATGAATGTGAACCTGACCCACAACTTTGTGATTCAACTCCAATCTTTGAATCTATATTGACTCCAGCATCCTTACCTAAGTTGGACCCATTGCCTGAGCTAACATTGATTCTTATATCCATGAATTTTGAAATTGAACCACTTCTTTTGGATAATCATATTTCATTGATGGGAACAGAATGTGAAATTAAATTCTGTGATTTGGACTCAACTCATGAACCTAAACCGACTCTCGAACCTGAAGTTGATTTTCCCGAGTTAGTATTGGTTTCTGAACTTTTCATTTCAAAGCCCAAATCATCCATTCCACAAAATCACATTCTATTGTTGGACCAAGATATTGACCAGAATGACTCAGTGATGATATTCCAAGATTGGTCATATAAAGGGAATAATTTTCATGATAGGATCTTGCATGAGCCTATTAAAATTGGGGATTGTAAATATGTTAATAAAAAAGAGGTCAATAAAGGTGGATTCCATGAGCCGCCACGTTATCTTGATTGGGTAGCAACGCTTGGCCCAGTCAGACCACCACTGGAGCCACCACCTGAGGTAATTTTTTTCCCTCTCCATTTGTTTCATGTTTATACACATTCACGCTGCATTGAGGACAATGCATGAGATAAGTGTGGGGGAGGGTTTACTAATGCAGGTTAGTTTTAAATTTTTCTTTCTTTTACACTTCTTTTTAGAAACTTTTTAAAATTTTCTTTTGTATAAAAACTATTTTCTTTTCTTTTTACAAAACTTTTTGAAACAAGATAAATAGTTTGATTTATTTTAAGAAAATTAAGATTATCTTAAGAATTAGGAAGACCTATAATTATTAAATTTTAAACTGAGTCAAAATAATAGATCTTGTTTAAATTTTAAGATAAAAAAGTAAGATTGGAAAGATAATTTGATCTTGAATTTTTTGCCTTAGATTTATTCACTCCACACTTACACAATTTTTTAGGATTGAAACAAAGACTGATAAAGCCATAAAAAATAAAAAAAAATGATGATAATAGAAACCACTTATTGAAGTTTGGGTAATTATGCCTTAGGAAGCATGATTATTCACGCCTAAAACGGTGGATAAAAATAAAAATAATCCTCTTTAGTTTTATGGCCTTGTTTACTTGAGTTCTTAAGTCCGAGGGATGTTTTCTCATCTCGTACCCTGAGATCATCTGGTTTGGGAGTCACCGGCTAAAGGCTCACTACCCAGGTAAATAAGAAAGCCTAAGAAAACTAAAGAAAGAAAAAAAATATATAAATAAAGAATATATATATACATAAATAAATGGCATGCAAGTTAGAGTCGATATCCCAAAAAGCTTCACTGTTCACAAAGTGCATATTTTTCTAAGAGTTTTATGAAAGATCAAAGAGTCAATTCAATTTTAAATTCTTAAATTTAATTTATAACAAGATTTTGGATTTCGACTTAGTTTAAGGAAAAATAATTTCTCGTTAACCTCTGACCTTAGATCACTTATATTTTTGCAAAAATACTTCAACACTTTTCTCTATTACAAAATACGTTTTCAAAATACTAACATTTGATTTCTTTCTTTATAGATTTTAAGGTTTAACGGCTTGTTGCACATGCTCAGTGCAATCGCGTCACCTGCGAAAGTGGTATAATAATTTCCTTAGTTTTTTTGTTTTGCTCAGAACGAGCAAAAGATAAGTATGCGGGTGTGATTAGTCTCTAAAACCGCATATTTCATATCATATCTTCACATTTATATAATATTAAATTCTGCTAATAATACCTCTCTTGCATGTTTCTAGGTCCATGGTGTGCAATGAAGAAGAAGACCCTAAATCACCATTTAATGGGTGATTAAAGGCCTATAATATAGACATTGACTTTGGAGAGCTGATTCGTCAAAACAGGAGCCCAAAACCAAAACCCGGGACATCCAACTGACAGGGGACAGACGCTACAGCGCGCGCGGCTCTAGAAGAGCTGTGGAAACGCGCCCTGCGGCGCGTTTTCGCGGCCGTATGGGCGCGGCCACGCTCGTGCTTTAGGCCAGGGGTTGTCCCCCTGGCCCCCTTTCCCCTGGTGCCTATATATACCCCCTGGGGTTCTTCAGTTCGGGATATACAGAGAGTTAGGATAGTTTTCTTGTTTTTGTTATAGTTTAGGGTAGTGTAGTTTAGTTTACTACTTCTTCTTCTTCCTTCTCCTTTGTATTTTTTATTTCTTGTAGATCTTGTAATAGGAGAGAGAGAGAGAGTGGTACATGGTGGAAAGAAAAAGTGCTTGTAATAGAAGGTGACAATCTATGAAAGGTTCTTTCTTTACCTATCTTTGTTTTCTTCTCTCTAATCCCTTTTACATGTTTAGCTAATCTTTTCTCTCATGAAAATTAACTACTAATCACAAACTAGTCAAACTTCTTACTTGATAATCCACATGAATCTAATAGCTTCTACTTGGCCTTACTCTTGCAAGAGCCACTGATGGCTCTGTAATCACCTAAAGGGGGAGTGAATAGGTGACTAGCTAATCTAATGGTCAATTAATGCGGAATTAAAGCTTATTAATGCAAACTACAACTTCTTAAACTAAACACCACGTATAACACAAGAGTGTAGCCGGATTCCCCGTGAAGGGCTCTGGACTAACTCCTCAAGATTCCTCTAAATAAGAGTTGAGGTGCCGCGTTGGCTCTCTTGGTTAAATACAAGTGTTAGCAAACAATCCCTAAGCATATAACAATTAAGCACACAATATATCAAGCATATAAAGATAAAGACAAGATCATCATGCAAGATATAAAGACAAGTAAGAGATAGAGAGAGCAATCGCAAACACGGGAGATTTGTTTCGAGGTTCGAGTACACTTGCTCTACATCCCCGCCTTCAACACTATGAAGGATTTCCACTAAATCGATCCCACCGGATCACTTGGTGCCGCAACACCTACAAGCTCTTTGGACTCTCTTGTCCCTCTCTTATTCCCACAAGAACACACCGCAAGCCCACTAGCTCGTCGAGGCCGCACCTCAAACACCGAGTTCCCACTAGAACCTGAAACAATGCGAACACATACGTTCGCCTCTTCAAAGCAAAGATGAAGTTTTTGGTGATCACAACACTTTGATCACCTAAAAATAATCTCACAACAATACTCCTATAGGATGAATATATCAATGGATAGCTCAAGTGTTTGTGAGAAAAATAAGGATGGAATGTGTGGTGAAAACTCAAAAAATCACTTTGAAAAACACTCTTGATAAACTTCCCTTTTAATTGGAAATATTTGCTCTCAAATAAGTGGAGAAAAACCTCTTAATAGAGTAGGAAAAACTATCTTTAAAACTCTCTAAAAATCTTATCTAAAACAGCCCAAGAGAGACCCAATTTATAGGGCTCTCAAAAACTAGCTGTTACAGCCAGGATGACCAGTCGGTCGACTCGGTCGACCGGCCAACGGTCAGATTTCTGACCGTTGAGCCAGCGGTAGACCAGCCGGTCGACCGTGGCGAGGATACAGAGAGCTGAGCTCTCTGCCGGTCGACCGCCCGGTCGACCAGGGCCATTTCCAGAGAGCAGATACTCTCTGGCGGTCGACCGTGCGGTCGACCGGCCCATCCTGTGCACTTCTGTGCACGTCGGTCGACCATTCCGGTCGACCGGCTCCCGGTCCGGTCGACCGGTCGGTCGACCGCCAGAGCCTGACAGGCCATTTACAGGGAATAAAACTTGGGTTTTTTATTTTTAATTAAATCCCATAAAATCTCTAAAAATTCACAAAAATAAGTTCAGTAATATATTTTGATATACAAACATGTTTGAGCAAAATCAAAACATGTTACAAACATTTTGAACTATTTTTGTAACTTAGAAATTTTGGCTAAAAACAAAAATCGTATTTTTCCAAATTTGTTTTTCCAAAACTTCTCCAAATACAAAAACAAGATATTTTAAACACTTTTAAAGCATGGTGTGTATGGATATGATCCACTACATATAAATGATGAAATATCTATGTTTTTGACAATAAGCACTAAAACGGTTTTGGTTAAAATACATGTATATAATAAACTCCAAAAACCAAACCAGTATTTTGCCAAAATGAAAAGTCTTTTCCAAAATGAAAATTCTTTTATGAAAACACATCTAAATCAAGAGTGTGTGTGTGTGTATATGGTATACTTGAGCAATCCACCAACTATTCTATCCTTTACATTTTAATCTAAAATAAAATCTTAACAAAACAAACCTAGACACAAGTCTTGATCTTGAAGGTCTTCACTTGAAGTCTTCTCATCTTCTTGACTTGGTCCAAACTCGATCCAAAGAGCTAGACTCCTCTTGAGTACTTGATGTGATCTTGATGCATAAGCTCTTGAATCAAACCGTGCTAGCTCCAAAACTTGACTTTAAATCCTTTGTTGAAACTAAACACCAACTAAGATCTTGATCATAAATCTGAGACTAATTAAACACAAGATCATTAGTATTATAACTACATCAGTTTGATCATCATTAAAACTAGAGTGATGGGCCTTTGGGCCAACAGGCTCATGATGATGGATCTAACACTCTAACTTCCTAACTCTCTAACAAGCTAACATTACTTTACTCCATACTTACTTTTAGTTTTTATGATTTAAGTGTAGCTTGCACTTATTTTGTTGAGTTGGGATGTGATGAGTTACATATGGGTCATGTTTTGAAAAGCTCTTAAACCAAGGACTAGTGATGGCCAATGATACATGGGAGGCAACTATCACTAAGAGGTTAGCATGTTGGTGGAGTCATTAGTAGTTAGTAGCCATGGGTTTTCTTTCTTTTTCACTTTGTTTTAGATATAAAAACAAAATCACAAAAATAATTTTTCTATGTTTCCCACTTTTTTGTTTTCACTGTACTTCTCTTTTCATTCTTTGTTTTCTTTTCTTTTCATTCTTTCAAACATAGAAGAACGGTTAACACACACGTGAACATACCGTGTAAGCTTGCATCGCCTCCCGCCCTTATGGATTCGACTCGTTTTAACCTCTATGCTATAACGAAAGTATCGAGGAAGCCAAAGCACACACTTTAAATTTTGATTTCAAAACATACATTTTTCGTGCGCGATTTTCCCCGGATCAGAAGGGCGAGTCCCATTTCCCCCAGGGGAGTGAAGAAGGTGCAAGTCTCTGGATTACAACGCTCTAGGACAGCGTAAAAATATTGGGTGCTCTACGAGATGCCATATTGAACAGCTCTGACAGCCCCGTATAGCCCAGCTTGTAGCAGAAGGTCACCAAGTTCTGTCAGAACAAACCCCACCATTCTACACCAGCAGTTCTTGCCAGTAGAAGCCGTTGCACGAAATTTAGGAGGGAAGTCACCACCCACTTCCATTAATTGTTTGATGAAAGTGGCTCCAAGTTGGGGGGTCTCTCCCATCGGGTACTCAATCCTGACCAAGCTGGGCTGCAACCCCAGCACACCCCTCCTATGTCCGACAGTGTAGGCTTCATGGATACCTATCTTGCCCAAAGAAATGCCAGAGTATGGCTTGACGAAATTCCAATCCATTATCTGACGCACAGACATGTGCTGCAGATAGGCCAGGGGATACATACTCTCCATATTCGGGAGGAAGAACTTTCTAATCACCAATTTAACAGAGCTATTTGTAGTTCCCGTCATAAAAGGCAGCCTCATCCTCTTCAATTAAGTCGTCGAAGAAGAAGTCGGGTTTCCTCAGTAGAGCGCGGGAATTCGACTCAAACCAGCCATCCAGAAATGATCTCCCAAAGGGTTAGCATATTGGCGTTGCTGATCCTATTCTTTCGCTCCTTTGACTTACCAATAGTTACAGGAGCAGTCCTTGAAAGCACAAAGGTCAGATTCGGATCAGCGCCACCCACGTGCCCAAAGTGGCATTTCTTAGACAGAGGGTTGGAGGAATAGCACACTGTAAAGAGGACAACATGGTCAGAAATCTAAAAGAAAAATGACTAAGTGTTCGAAGCTCAGACGCAAAATTGAGTCTAGATGCGGAGATCAATGAAACCCGCATCTAAACTCAAAGACGCGAGGCTCGCATGAAGCCTTCGTTTTAAACTCCACAACTTAAAATTTTTTCTAAGTGTTGGACCTAGACACGAGATTCAGTGAAGCCCGCGTCCAACCTCAGAGAAGCAAGGCTCATATTAAATCCGCGTCTGAACTCCCCCACTTAGGAAAATTCTTTAAGTGTCTGGATCAAACACGAGGCTCAACGAAGCCCGTGTTCAACAAATAGATACGAACTCAAGCTGATAAAGCGAAGACATGGAGGTCGTCAAACCCGTGTCTTGCTTACAAGTGCAGGAAGTGCGTCTGAATGTCACAAACACGGGCATGAGCCTCGCGTTGGCTGTTCAGTTTAAAAGAAACTTAAGAGTTAAGATAACTCTTCAAGTACTTTAATGGTGAAAACCAGGGCAAATGGTTCTTTACCTGAAATGGGTGCCTCCTGCGTAGAGGAGCTGCCCATTTGCACTTCTGAAGCGACAGCGCTCGATGACGAAGCCACGGGTTGTAATCACCTAGAGGGGGGTGAATAGGTGACAAACTAATCTAAAGGTCAAATAATGCGGAATTAAAACCTTATTAATGCAAACTAAAACTTCTTAAACTAAAACACCACGTACAACACAAGAGTGTAGCCGGATTTCCCGTGAAGGGCTCTGGACTAGCTCCTCAAGATTCCTCTAGATAAGAGTTGAGGTGCCGCGTTGGCTCTCTTGGTTGAATACAAGTGTTAGCACACAATCCCCAAGCATATAACAATTAAACACACAATATATCAAGCATATAAAGATAAAGACAATATTAGCATGCAAGATATAAAGACAAGTAAGAGATAGAGAGAGCAATCGCAAACACGGGAGATTTGTTTCGAGGTTCGAGCACACTTGCTCTACGTCCCCGCCTTCAACACTTGAAGGATTTCCACTATAAACCGATCCCACCGGATCACTCGGTGCCGCAACACCTACAAGGCGAGTTCACACCTGAACTCCTTGGACTCTCTAGTCCCTTCACTCGTTCCCGCAAGAACTACACACCGCAAGCCCACTAGCTCGCCGAGGCCGCACCTCAAACAAAGAGTTCACACGCGAACTCGAAACACCGCGAACCCGCAAGTCCGCCTCCTCAAATACAAAGATGGAACTTTGGTGATCACAACACTTTGATCACCTAAAATCCTCTCACAACAAAGATCCCTATAGGTAGATATAGCAATGGATAGCTCAAGTGTTTGTGTGAGAAAACTAGGATTGAAATGGTGGAGCAAAACACAAGAAAATCACTTTGAAAACACACTTGATAAACTCTCTTTTGATTTGGAAATGTAGCTCTAAAACATGTGGATATAACCACTGAAATGAGTATGCAAGACTAGCCCAAAATTCTTCTACCAATCTTAATCAAAACAGCCCACAAAGCCCCCCTTTTTATAGGCTAGAAAAACTAGCCGTTGGGGCAATTTTTCAGCCCTGACGGTTGTCGGTCGACCGGCCCGGTCGACCGCCAACGGTCAGATTTCTGACCGTTGGAGCCTCGGTCGACCGTGGCCTGGAACAGAGAGCAGAGCTCTCTGCCGGTCGACCGGCCCGGTCGACCGGCCCGGTCGACCGGGGCTTTCCAGAGAGCAGAAGCTCTCTGGCGGTCGACCGGGTCGGTCGACCGGCCCTCCAGCCAAAACTGGCATGCACGTTTGTGCACATCGGTCGACCGAGTCGGTCGACCGGCCCGGTCGACCGGCAGAAGCCAGACAAGACTCTTAAAGGGATTAAAAACTAGGTTTTTTATTTTAAATTAAATCCCATAAAATCTCAAAAAATCTACAAAAATAGGTTCAGTATTATACTTTGATAATCAAACATGTTTGAACAAAATCAAGACATGTTTCAAATAATTTGAACTATTTTTGTAATTTAGAAATTTTGGCTAAAAACAAAAACTGTACTTTTCCAAAATAGATTTTTCCGAAACTTCTCCAAATACAAAATCAAGATATTTTAAACTCTTTTAAAGCATAGAGTGTATGGATATGATCCACTACACATACATGGTGAAATATCTATATTTTTGACAATAAGCACTAAAACGGTTTTGGTTAAAAACACGTGTATATAATAAACTCCAAAAACAAAACCTGTATTTTTCAAAAATGAAAACTCTTTTGTATTTTTTCAAAATAAAAATTCTTTTATGAAAACACATCTAAATCAAGAGTGTGTGTGTAAATGGTATACTTGAGCAATCCACCAACTATTCTATCCTTTACATTTTATCTAAAACAAAATCTTATAAAAACAAACCAAGACACAAGTCTTGATCTTGAAGGTCTTCACTTGAAGTCTTCTCATCTTCTTGACTTGGTCTAAACTCGATCCAAAGAGCTAGACTCCTCTTGAGTACTTGATGTGGTCTTGATGCACAAGCTCTTGAATCAAACCGTGCTAGCTCCAAAATTAGACTTTAAATCCTTTTTGAAGCTACACACCTACTAAGATCTTGATCATAAATCTGAGACTAAATAAACACAAGATCATTAGTATCATAACTACATGAGTTGATCATCATCAAAACTAGAGTGATGGGCCTTTGGGCCAACAATCTCCCCTTTTTGATGATGACAAAACTCATGGAGTTATATATGCATGGATTAAAGTAAAGCTTCAAAGAAGATCCCCCTTAACTCATGCATAACAAATAAGCAATAAGATATGGCAATGAAGTACATAAAAAATAAATATATGCATCAATAAGGTGAGTGACAAATGCATAAATCCAAAATCCTTTTTCCAAAAACTTTTCTCTCCCTTTTGTTAAAAACATTACATGTTTGTTTAGTTTTATGAATATCTTATTTTATTGTGATGCATGAACTCAATAAATGCAAAAACACAAATATGTATATATAAACTCAAAATCTTTCTCCCCCTTTTTGTCAATCATCAACAAAGGGGTTAAAGTAAAAACAAAACAATGTTCTCCCCTTTTTGTCAAAAACACAAATCAATAAAGGGGTGAACTCAAATCAATCAATAATGGATATATGTGATATACATTCATGAAGAGAAAGTCGCTAAGTTAACTTCCCTACATATATGCATTACATGAAGAAGGGATGACAAGCCCTAACTCACATAACGCATAATATGCAATGCATAAGAGGAGATGTGAAGTTCCCCATACACACGTGTACCGCATAAAGAAGAGTTATCAAGCTTCTCAATATAAGATACACTCAACATGAATCTATATGTAGAAGAGATGTTAAGCTCCCCTTTCATATAGGCAACACATATCAAAACATTTTTAATTTTCTCATTAAAACAAAATTTTGAATTTTTCTCAATAAAATAAATTTTGAGATATCTTAGTAAATCAAATTTTAAGATACCAATTGTAAATAAACATTACAAATTTTGAATTTTAAACAAAAAATAGAAACATATTGATACCAATTGAAATATATGGATATCAATTGAAGTCAATAGACACCAATTGAAGATTATTGCACATTTTTTACATCAATAAAAATAGCAATTTTAAAATAACGCATAAGCTTATTAAACTATCAATTGAGATACCAATTGAAAATAAAGATTTGAATCAAGCTTAGCATAAACAAATCATATATATGTATGAAAAATGATAATACCAATAGAAATTGATATAAGTTGAAATTGAAGCATACATATATAGGAACTAAAATATGAGTATATACAAAAAAAATATCAATTGAGATATCAATTGAAAATATGATGTAAATCAAGTATATAACTCATAACTACCACCCTTTTTATGCACAAGATAAAAGATTTTCAATAAAGCTTGCAAGGCATACTCGCCCATCCGTCCACCCATGAGGGGATAGGTAGGGGTTTTCAAAATAGGGTTTGAAAAAAAAATTATAGTGAAAAACACTACCATTTGAAGAATAAATAACTAGTTAAAGATAATTTTTGAAAAACTAGTTAAAGATCCTTCAAAACATGAAACCAAATCATATGTATATCATGAAAACATGCTAAATACATAAGGTTGACACTCAAAATCTATATATCTCATAAAGACTCATGAAAACATAGTCATGAGAAAACAAATTAAATATGAGTGTACAAACAACATGTGAATAGCATATTCATGAAATTAGTCAACAAAGTTCAAAACAAACATGAATATCATTTTATCAAACAAATCATGAAAATTCATTTTTCATTTAAAAATAATAAACTTCTAGGTATATGTATGTTTTTATCTAATCCTAACAATATGCATACATATTCCAAACATAAAAAGAGTCCATAAGATAAATTGCATGAAGGCAAATGACTCATGGGGTATACATGTATATTTATTAGATTTGAATACAAAATACATATACATGAAGTAAAACATGAAAATAGGCAAAACAAGTGTAACTGAGAGAATCATCAAAACTAGGCTATACATGTGCATATTGTGAGTACAAATGAACAATGAAGTGCAAACATATATGAATCAATTTGTTGCTCACTACTTGTAAACATATATACACAAGTTTTGACAAATACTACATCTAACCATGTTTTTACCACATGAAGCACAAAACAAATAAACATGAACATGCCAAACAAAAATATCATATAAGAAAAAGCATGTAAATAACTAAAAGTTTTAGAGATAGTTACCAAACCAAAAAACTATGCTCTAAGTCTCCAAAACATGATGGTTATCCCACCAAACCTCCTTGATAGCGGTGCATCAAATGTGTGTCCATCAAGTCCATGTGCAACCACCACCAAGGCACCAACTCTCTCACGTTGTGTGAGAGCCCGCACCTACATCAAATACAAAAGATGGGAATTTTGGTACCCATTTTCTTTTGGGTCCTTGAGGGTTAGCATTGTAAGGAACTCAAACCTTTTTGTTAGCAAAATTTGAAGAATTTATTCTATCATAACAAAATCTTGCTAAATGGCCTTTGCGGCCACAATGTGTACACTTGTATACTCTAGGATGCATATGTGTATGAGTGTGGTCATGGCGTGCAAAGTGTGCATATGCATGATGTGGGTGATGTGCATGAATATGTGGAGTTTGTTTCTTTGAAAACAAGAACTCCAATCTAGAATGATTAAAAGCACATTTGCTCAAAGTTGAGCTTAAACAATCTATTTTATTTTCCAAAATTTAATTTCATTTTTATCAATACTAGCATGTAAAGCATGATCAACAATCTTTTTCTTTTTAGAAACATTTACTTTTTCTTTTTCAACAATTTTTCTTTTTAAAGAGTTGTTTTCATTCAAAACAATTTCCTTTTGTTTTTCTACCAAAACAATTTTATTTTTCAAAGAAGTGTTTCCTTCACAAAGATCATTTAATTTAGAAAGCAAGGAAACATTTTCATTTTTCAAACTTTCATTTTCTTTTGAAATATTTTCAAATTTTTCTTGCAAAGAATCTTTTTCATTTAACAAGCAATCAAATTTATTTTTCATTTTCTTATTATCTTTCTTAAGCATATCATATATTTCTAGAAGTTGTTGATAAAAAGATGTAAGCTCATCATATGACATATCAACATCCTCTTCTACCTCGGATTCGGTAGTTACCTCAAGGGGGTTATCTCCTTGGACCATGTAGCACACGTTGGAAGTGTCACTTCCAACATCTGAGTCGCTCCCCGCATAATATTGTTCTTTTTCGCCAAGGGAGATGATGGTGTTCCAAACTACAAAGCCGAATCAATGTTAGAAACCCTAGATAAATATTCATCATTTAGGGTACTCTTCAAAGCATGAATGGCCTTTGCATTAGCCTCAATTTTTTGCCATTTAAACAATAAGAATCTTTAGTAGTGGCAAAATAAACATGAATGCGTAGGGCTTTGAGGTACAAAGACATCTTAACCTTCCAAGTTTGGATGTTAAGAATGTCAAAAGTGGGAGGTGACATGAAATCCATGGTGTGTGAACAAATATTGTGATTAGTTATAAAATGAGGATCTTTAACTCTAGGTTGTAAGACCCAAATCAAGAGCACTTGGCTCTGATACCAACTGTAATCACCTAGAGGGGGGGTGAATAGTTGACTAGCTAATCTAAAGGTCAAATAATGCGGAATTAAAACCTTATTAATGCAAACTAAAACTTCTTAAACTAAAACACCACGTATAACACAAGAGTGTAGCCGGATTTCCCGTAAAGAGCTCTGGACTAGCTCCTCAAGATTCCTCTAGATAAGAGTTGAGATGTCACGTTGGCTCTCTTGGTTGAATACAAGTGTTAGCAAACAATCCCCAAGCATATAACAATTAAGCACACAATATATCAAGCATATAAAAATAAAGACAATATTAGCATGCAAGATATAAAGACAAATAAGAGATAGAGAGAGCAATCGCAAACACGGGAGATTTGTTTTGAGGTTCGAGCACACTTGCTCTACGTCCCCGCCTTCAACACTTGAAGGATTTCCACTATAAACTGATCCCACCGGATCACTCAGTGCCGCAACACCTACAAGACGAGTTCACACTTGAACTCCTTGGCTCTCTAGTCTCTTCACTCGTTCCCGCAAGAACTACACACCGCAAGCCCACTAGCTCGCCGACGCCGCGCCTCAAATGAAGAGTTCACACGCGAACTCGAAACACCGCGAACCCGCAAGTCCGCCTCCTCAAATACAAAGATGGAACTTTGGTGATCACAACACTTTGATCACCTAAAATCCTCTCACAACAAAGATCCCTATAGGCAGATATAGCAATGAATAGCTCAAGTGATTGTGTGAGAAAACTAGGATTGAAATGGTGGAGGAAAACACAAGAAAATCACTTTGAAAACACACTTGATAAACTCTCTTTTGATTTGGAAATGTAGCTCTAAAACATGTGGATATAACCACTGAAATGGGTATGCAAGACTAGCCCAAAACTCTTCTTCCAATCTTAATCAAAACAGCCCACAAAGCCCCCCTTTTTATAGGCTAGAAAAACTAGCCGTTGGGGCAATTTTTCAGCCCTGACGGCTGTCGGTCGACCGGCCCGGTCGACCGCCAACGGTCAGATTTCTGACCGTTGGAGCCTCGATCGACCGTGGCCTGGAACAGAGAGCAGAACTCTCTGCCGGTCGACCGGCCCGGTCGACCGGGGCTTTCCAGAGAGCAGAAGCTCTCTGGCGGTCGACCGAGTCGGTCGACCAGTCCTCCAGCCAAAACTGGCGTGCATGTTTGTGCACGTCAGTCGACCGAGTCGGTCGACCGACTCCTAGCTCGGTCGACCGGCCCGGTCGACCGGCAGAAGCCAGACAGGACTCTTAAAGGGATAAAAACTAGGTTTTTTATTTTAAATTAAATCCCATAAAATCTCGAAAAATCTACAAAAATAGGTTCAGTATTATACTTTGATAATTAAACATGTTTGAACAAAATCAAGACATGTTTCAAATAATTTGAACTATTTTTGTAATTTAGAAATTTTGGCTAAAAACAAAAACTGTATTCTTTCAAAATAGATTTTTCCAAAACATCTCCAAATACAAAAACAAGATATTTTAAACTATTTTAAAACATAGAGTGTATGGATATGATCCACTACACATACATGGTGAAATATCTATGTTTTTGACAATAAGCACTAAAACGGTTTTGGTTAAAAACACATGTATATAATAAACTCCAAAAATCAAACCGGTATTTTTCAAAAATGAAAACTCTTTTGTATTTTTCAAAAATAAAAATTCTTTTATGAAAACACATCTAAATCAAGAGTGTGTGTATGTAAATGGTATACTTGAGCAATCCACCAACTATTCTATCCTTTACATTTTATCTAAAACAAAATCTTATAAAAATAAACCTAGACACAAGTCTTGATCTTGAAGGTCTTCACTTGAAGTCTTCTCTGTTGGCCCAAAGGCCTTCCACTCTAGTTTTAATGATGATTAACTCATGTAGTTATGTTTACTAATAATCTTGTGTTGTTTAAGTTTCAGATCTTTAACCAAGATATTAGTTGGTGATTAGCTTCAACAAAGTGTTTAGAAGCTTTTCATGATGATTCCAGGGCCAAAGCTTCAAGATCATACATTGCCTAGCCCATGGATGGAGTTTTGGAGCAAGTCTACTTGAAGATGAAGATCATCAAGAAGACTTAGGTATCCTAGTTTAGATAGTGTGTTTTAGATCCATTTGTAAAGCTTAGTATAGTTGATATGCTCAAGTGCACAACACACACGTTTTCATGTTTTGGATTTGGTTTTCATGAATAGTAAATCAAAAAAAGTTTACTTTATTTCTATGTATATTAGATGTATTCTAGATATACATACATGGTTTAACTTGCTAGACAAACTTATTTTGATATCCCTATTCATGTGTTGAAAAATCAAGTTTGATAAAAATACAAGTTTTGTTTTTTTGATAAAATTTGGAAGACTCAAAAATGAATTGATATGATTGATATATGTCTTGAAATTTTTATCACAAGTTTGTGTTTCCATATAAAATGATAAAATTATTTTTGGTGATTTTTAGAAGTGTTAAAAGATTTTTAGAAAATATTTTAACATGTTTTTCTGACCCAGATTGTTGTTCCAGGCTTCAACCAAGTCGACTTGGTCCTCTGACTAGTCGACTAGGCAGAAGTCGGTCGACCGGGCCGGTCGACCGACGTGCACAATTCTGTGCACGTTTGGAGCCATTGGGATGGTCGATCGGGACGGTCGACCGGTCTGAGAGCAGAGCTCTCTGTTTGTTTCGGTTGACCGGGCCGGTCGACCGCAGTTGCCCAACGGTCATATTTCTGACCGTTGGAGGTCGACCGGGCTGGTCGACCGTTGCCTGTCAGAGCTGCCAGCTCAGCTCTAACGGCTAGTTTTGTATTGGGCCTATTTATTTAAACCCCATCTCTTTAGGTTTTTGGCCAAGGTTTTCAAGAAGAAAAATTTCAGTGATTCTCTAGTGTTTAAATAAGTTTTCAAAATAGTTTTTGTGCTAACAAGATTTAATCCTTTTTTTTTTAGGTTTTTGGAAAAATCAAAGAAAAGAGGATTTTGGGAGATTTGTCTTGTTTTTCATTCTATATCTTTTGCAAGAATTTTCCCAAGTGTTTTTCTTTGTTGCTTGTTTTCCAAACACCTAGTTTTCCACACTTGAGCTATCTTCTATCCTAATCTATTAGGATTATTTGTTTTGTGGAAAAGAGAGAAAAAGAGAAGTGTTTGAGGTTAAGCCTCTAAATTGTAAACCCTCCTTGCTTTTGTTGTATCCCTCTTTGGTAGAGGTTGATCGGAGTGGTATTGTGGTTGGATCCCTCTTCGGTAGAGGTGATTGTGTTTGTATTGGCTACGGGCCTTATCCCTCTTCGGTAGAGGTGGATTGTGGTTGTATAGCCTCGGTGACTTTGTAAAGGTTGAGAGAGGAGTTTGGTACTCCTATAGTGGATTGGGAAATCCTACACGGTGGTGTAGGCGGGGATGTAGAGTTGGGTACTCGAACCTCGAAACAAATCTTTGTGTTAGCATTTGATCCAATTTCTCTCAACTCTATTCTCTTTACTTTTGTGCAAGCATTATTCTTTCATAGCATATTATATACATTGCTTGTGTTGCCATTGCATAATCCATATTGCTATATCCTTGATTGCTTGGCTTGATTGTGTGTGCACATTGCTTGGATTGCTTGTGTGTGTGTGCCTAACTTATACTCATCCAACAAGAGCTTCACATAGCGCCTCAACCCATTTCAAGGGGAATCAAGAGGAGTTAGTCCAAAGCCTCGCAAGGGGAATTCGGCTACACTTGTTGTATTGTATTAGTTTGTGCAACATTTGCATTAGCTTCCGTATTTAGCGCACTTAGTTTTGCATTTAGTTTTAGATTAGCACTAACACCTATTCACCCCCCTCTAGGTGTTCCCTTTTCAATTGGTATCAGAGCTAGTGCTCCTGATACTTAGGCTTAACATCCTAGGAGTGAGATCCTTTGTTTGCTAATCTATTGTTTGCATTTGCTTGTTTTGCACACATATAGTTTATCATGGCTTTCATGACCCCACCTATGTATGATCCTTCCAACATTCATGTTTGGAAGATTAGGATGACCGTTTATTTGCAAACCCTAGGTCATAAAGTTTATCTTGCCATTACCAAGGAATCCTTCCTTAGTGATAGCAATCATATAGGGGCCAATGCACAAGCCCTAGAGGCCATTAGAAGCACATTACCTAAAGATTATCTTATGTGTGTTTCAAACATTGATTCCGCCTTTGCAGTGTGGAACAAATTGACAACAACCACCACCACATCCGAGCTTCAAGTGCAGATCCAAGAAGAGGAATCTAGTGGAGAGTCCGAGTCACAATGCTTCATGGTCCAACGGAATGACTCCCTTGAGGTACATTCGGAACCCCACTTAGATAATGATGATTGTGCTAGTTCTTCAAATGATTTTGTTGATCCCCATGCTTTGAATGAAGAACTTTCTATTGTTTGTGAAAAGTTAATAGAAAAATACAAGATTTTGAAAAAGAAAAGTCTAGATATTGAAAAAGAAAATAAGAGTTTGCATGCTAGACTTAACAATGTTTTGCAAGAAAAGGTTGAGGTCTATAATGAAAGGGATTCATTGAGATCTCAATTAGAACTTGCACTTAAAGAAAATGTTTTTTTAAAGTCTAAAAATAATTGTGAAACAATTTTGAAGAAAAATGAAAATTTGTCTTCTAAAATTGATTTTATTTTAAAAGAGAATGTTGATTTGAAAAATAAAATTATTTCCATTTCAAATGATTTAGATGTGTGTTTAAAGAAAAATGTTGTTTTGAAAAATAAGATTGATGAACATGTTTGCCATGCTAGGGTAGTTTCACCTAGATCACCCTTTGCATGCTCCACTTCTTCTATGATTAAAAATGATATAAACATGTTGAAGAAGAAAATGGATTGTTTGGGCTCCACTATGAGCCAATGTGCTAAGAACCATACACGCTTGGAATCCTTGGTTCGAAAGAAACAAGTTCCATCCTTTATGCATGCACACCCTCCACGGCATACACATGCTCCACACGGACACCATCAACACATGTATGCTCATGTGTACACATGTACACATTGTGGCCGAAAAGGCCATCTTGCTAAATTTTGCTTTGATCGTTTACATGTTGAGAATTTAGCAAAGAAGTTTGTTTGGATTAGAGAAGGTACTAACCCCCATGGACCCAACAAGATGTGGGTACCAAAGACCACCCCTCCTTTATTTAATGTAGATGTGGGCTCTCACATGACGTGAGAGTGATGACACCTTGGAGTGGATGCGTTTCGGACTTAAAGGAAATCAATTGGATGCATCACTTTCAAGGGAAGATTTGGTGGAGATGACCACCATGTTTTGGAGACAAGGAGAGTTGCCTTCTAGGTTTTGGTAACAATTCTTAACTCCTTATTATTCTTTACATGCTTTCATATTGATGTTTTATAGCATGTTTTCATTGTCTATGGATTAGTATGTAAATGCCATGATTATTAGATCCTTGACATACATATATAGTATTTGAGACACACATGCTTGTATGAACCCATTCTTAATGTTCTCACTTTTGTTTAAACTATAATGTACATCATGAATCTAATACATGTGAATTTACATAATAATCATGTTTTAGTTTTATCATGGTGATTTCTTTATTGTGTTTTGATGCTTCATGTTAAGATTACTTGTTTAGATGTTAGTTTTCATTAAGACTAAGATTTATACTTGTACATATAATGGGCCACAAATAAATTTATATATGTTTAGGCTTGATTGCTTATTTGAACCCATTAGATGTGCTAGTATAGTCTAGTTTTGATTATTCATACATTTTAAACTTGTATTCTCATTTTGAATTTGTTTTATGAGTTTTTCACTTCATGTATATGTTTATTTTGCCAAACTCTAAGATTTACATGTATACCCCTTGAGTCATTTGCCTTTCATGCAAATCTATATATGGACTCAATTGTGTTTAGGGGTATGTATGTATACTTATTATGTTGACAATTCATACATATACCTTGAAATGAAATTTGTTTTGGTGAAGTTTTTCTTAATTTTGTGTTTAATTGTTTAACTTCATGTATATGTCTATCTTGTCCAAACTACTAGATATACATGTTTATCCTAGAGCCACGTGCCTTAATGCATATATTTTGTGGACTCGTTGTGTTTTGGATATGTATGTATATTTTAGTTTGTATTAGACATACATATGCCATGAAAGTTAAATAAGTTTTGATGATTTTCGTGTTTTCAATATTTAAGAAATAATTGAGCTTAATGAAAATTTTCATGATTATGATATTCACACTTTATTTGTACACTCACATTTATTGCTTGCTCATGTTTTGTATTCATGAGTCAAAATTGTGCTTAATTGGATTAGAGTGTTGATTTTCATGTGGATTTCATGTTTCATGAAATTTATTTTTAGTTTATTCCTTACTTGAAGGATTTCGCACTAGTTAACAAGTTTTACATTTTGACTAGTTCGTATTCTTCAATTTGGTGTGATTTTCAAACAAAACTATATTTTCAAATCTATCTTTGAAAACCCCTACCATCAAGGGCGGTTGGAAGGGAGATCATATTCATGTATGCTTTACTATGAAAATCATTTAAAACATTGAACCTTGATTGGGTGGTAAATTATATGAGTTATACCATGCTTATATTGTTATGTCAATTGGTATCATTGAACTCTTTCAATTGGTATCATTTTGATCTTTGTGTATACTCATATGTTTATTGTGTATGTATATTTTCAATTGGTATTATCTATTGGTGATTGGTACTCATTCTATTTCATACACATATACTTGTTTTATTTTTGCTTAAGATATAAATTTTTCATAAAATCCTGTTTATGCTAGTGCTTGAGCTTCAATTTTGTTTCAATTGATTACTTTTAAATTGGCATCAAGCCCATGCATCTTTTTAGTTGGTATTTCATAAAGGGGGAGAAAATTTAATTTTGTCTTTCATTTGGTGATTCTTCAATTGGTATTTGTTTCCCACTCCCTTACTTTATGATTGAAAATTTCATATTGGTATCATATGTTTAATATGAAAATTATTTACAATTGGTATCAAAATTTTATTTAGACATTCAAAATTTATTTTTTGATATCAAGATGTTTCATGTGTTTTTACTTAAAATTGGTATCTAAAATTTTTGTTAAAAATACAAAAGTTTTGATTTGTATTGACTATATGCATATAGATTCATGTTGAGTGTATTGTGTATTGAAGAGCTTAACATCTCTTCTTTATGTGGTACACGTGTGTAGGGGGAGCTTCACATCTCCTCTTATGCATTACATAATGTGTGTTATGTGAATTAGGGCTTAACATCCCTCCTTCATGTAATGCATATGTGTAGGGAAGCTAACTTAGCGTCTTCCTCTTCATGAATGTATATAGCATATAACATCTATTGATCTTTATTTATTGATATCAAGATGCTTCATTGACATATTTACCTATTGATATCATGTTATTTATAGTAAACCCTTCTTGATCTTTTTTTTGACAAAAAGGGGGAGAAAAATTTGTTTGATTTTATTTTACTTTGTTTACCCCTTTGTTGATGAGTGACAAAAAGGGGAGAATTATTTGAGAGTTTAACATGTTTTTATATATGCATACTTATGTTTTTGCATATATTAAGTTTTATTGGTAAGTTTTAAGTTTTATTGGTATCTAGAGCATCTAGTGTTTTGTTAATGTTTTATTAATTTAATTGGTAACTAGAGCCTCTAGAGTATGTTTTATGCATGTTGATGCATACATGTTTATGTACATTCATTGCATACCATTTATTATTTATGTCTATGCATGAGTTAAGGGGGAGCTTCTTTGAAGCTTAACTTTAATCCATGCATATATAACTCCATGAGTTTTGTCATCATCAAAAAGGGGGAGATTGTTGGCCCAAAGGCCTTCCATTCTAGTTTTGATGATGATTAACTCATGTAGTTATGTTTACTAATAATCTTGTGTTGTTTAAGTTTCAGATCTTTAACCAAGATATTAGTTGGTGATTAGCTTCAACAAAGTGTTTAGAAGCTTTTCATGATGATTTCAGGGCCTAAGCTTCAAGATCATACATTGCCTAGCCCATGGATGGAGTTTTAGAGCAAATCTACTTGAAGATGAAGATCATCAAGAAGACTTAGGTATCCTACTTTAGATAGTGTGTTTTAGATCCATTTGTAAAGCTTAGTATAGTTGATATGCTCAAGTGCACAACACACACGTTTTCATGTTTTGGATTTGGTTTTCATGAATAGTAGATCAAAATAAGTTTACTTTATTTCTATGTATATTAGATGTATTCTAGATATACATACATGGTTTAACTTGCTAGACAAACTTATTTTGATATCCCTATTCATGTGTTGAAAAATCAAGTTTGATAAAAATACAAGTTTTATTTTTTTGATAAAATTTGCAAGACTCAAAAATGAATTGATATGATTGATATATGTCTTGAAATTTTTATCACAAGTTTGTGTTTCTATATAAAATGATAAAATTATTTTTTGTGATTTTTAGAAGTGTTAAAAGATTTTTAGAAAATATTTTAACATGTTTTTCTGACCCAGATTGTTGTTCCAGGCTTCAACCAAGTCGACTTGGTCCTCTGACTAGTCGACTAGGCAGAAGTCGGTTGACCGGGCCGGTCGACCGACGTGCACAATTCTGTGCACGTTTGGAGCCATTGGGACGGTCGACCGGGACGGTCGACCGGTCTGAGAGCAGAGCTCTCTGTTTGTTTCGGTCGACCGGGTCGGTCGACCGCAGTTGCCCAACGGTCATATTTCTGACCGTTGGCGATCGACCGGGCCGGTCGACCGTTGCCTGTCAGAGCTGCCAGCTCAGCTCTAACGGCTAGTTTTGTATTAGGCCTATATAAACCCCATCTCTTTGGGTTTTTGGCCAAGGTTTTCAAGAAGAAAAATTTCAGTGATTCTCTAGTGTTTAAACAAGTTTTCAAAATAGTTTTTGTGCTAAAAAGATTTAATCCTTTTTGTTTTAGGTTTTGGAAAAATCAAAGAAAAGAGGATTTTGGGAGATTTGTCTTGTTTTTCATTCTATATCTTTTGCAAGAATTTTCCCAAGTGTTTTTCTTTGTTGCTTGTTTTCCAAACACCTAGTTTTTCACACTTGAGCTATCTTCTATCCTAATCTATTAGGATTATTTGTTTTGTGAAAAAGAGAGAAAAAGAGAAGTATTTGAGGTTAAACTTCTAAGTTGTAAACCCTCCTTGCTTTTGTTGTATCCCTCTTTGGTAGAGGTTGATCGGAGTGGTATTGTGGTTGGATCCCTCTTCGGTAGAGGTGATTGTGTTTGTATTGGCTACGGGCCTTATCCCTCTTCGGTAGAGGTGGATTGTGGTTGTATAGCCTCGGTGGCTTTGTAAAGGTTGAGAGAGGAGTTTGGTACTCCTATAGTGGATTGGGAAATCCTACACGGTGGTGTAGGCGGGGATGTAGAGTTGGGTACTCGAACCTCGAAACAAATCTTTGTGTTAGCGTTTGATCCAATTTCTCTCAACTCTATTCTCTTTACTTTTGTGCAAGCATTATTCTTTCATAGCATATTATATACATTGCTTGTGTTGCCATTGCATAACCCATATTGCTATATCCTTGATTGCTTGGCTTGATTGTGTGTGCACATTGCTTGGATTGCTTGTGTGTGTGTGCCTAACTTATACTCATCCAACAAGAGCTTCACATAGCGCCTCAACCCATTTCAAGGGGAATCAAGAGGAGTTAGTCCAGAGCCTCGCAAGGGGAATTCGGTTACACTTGTTGTATTGTATTAGTTTGTGCAACATTTGCATTAGCTTCCGTATTTAGCGCACTTAGTTTTGCATTTAGTTTTAGATTAGCACTAACACCTATTCACCCCCCTCTAGGTGTTCCCTTTTCATTCTCATCTTCTTGACTTGGTCCAAACTTGATCCAAAGAGCTAGACTCCTCTTGAGTACTTGATGTGGTCTTGATGCACAAGCTCTTGAATCAAACCGTGCTAGCTCCAAAACTAGACTTTAAATCTTTTGTCGAAGCTACACACCTACTAAGATCTTGATCATAAATCTGAGACTAAATAAACACAAGATCATTAGTAACATAACTACATGAGTTGATCATCATCAAAACTAGAGTGATGGGCCTTTGGGCCAACACGGGTTTGGTTTTTAGGGCCATTTTGACCGTGAATTCTGTATCAAAGATGAAAGAAAGAAGAAAAAAGCTTGGAGTTTTTCTTAAGGTCTGAAAGTCCTCAACGCAAGGCTCAGTAGAGAAGAAAAGAGTCTAACGATGACTCTTGAAAGATTAATGTCTTTTATAGACACAGTAATCTACCAAGATACGTGACACATATCTCGAGCCTAATCTTCGTCTGATGCGTGGCACGCACCTCGAATGCAATCCTCGCGTATCAAGGAAAAGGTGTTTGTTCGAGCCCCACCCGACACGTGGCACGAGCCTTGAACGCGATCCCCGCGTATTAAGGGAAAGGCGTCTCCTCAGCTCCGCCAGACACGTGGCAATGCCCCAGAACGTGAATCTCGCGTTTAGCAAGACCGCATCTCTTTGAAGAAGGACGACGTTACCACCTCGAAGTCCGCGTTACTTCAACAAAGTGAGAGATACGTCTCCGCCTCAATGTGCGCGTCTCTCCAATAATAAAAAGAGAGAAAATCACATTTCTATTTCAGATAAGATCCGCGTTTCCAAGGGAACATGACCTCTGCGTCTACAAGACTTGCGTTTAGTCTTTGCTTCTGCAATCAGTTCAACAGTACACTGGCACAAGTAGATGACTATTTTACCTCAAGTTCAACAGTACAACAACAACCAGCTCAGAGCATCAAGGAGATCTGGACTGCGTATCCAGATACTCACAATGATCATTTCTGGTGGCTTCAAAGAGTTAACAGTACACTCACGGAGACCAAAATCCAGACAAAATTAAGCTCATGATATCTCAGAAGATTGTTAGTCCAGTCTTGAGAGCAGTGCTGCTAAGAGAAAAGTCCAAAGTATTTCAAAACCCGTCTCAGTCAATCGCGTAGTTTCAAAAACTTTGGAGGGGATTCTATAGACTGTCTAAAAATCACTGAAGACAAGTCATCAGAAAACAGAGCCTATACTCGGACGTGAGGCTAATCATAGCCACTTACGTAATGCCAAGGAGCAGAGCATGAAGCCTGCGCCTCAACATCAATACAGTATTAAGATGTGAGGGTCGAAGCCCGCGTCCCAGTTGCACTGTAGTAACCAAGACGCAACTCGAAGCCCACGTCCTTATATCAGTACAGTACCAAGACGCGAGGGTCGAAGCCCGCGTCTCGATATCACTACAGTCTCAAGTCGCAGAGCCTGAAGCCCACCACTTGACATCAATGCAGTCTCAAGGTGCAGAGCCTAAAGGCCGCGTCTGGCAGAGTTTGAAACCTGCGTCTAGCAAGATTCAGAGTCAGCATCTGAAACGCGAGGCTCGAAGCCCGCATTCCGACTATTAGAAGCTCTGCATTACGGTTATAACGGTCATCATTACTGGGTCAATTACTATCCACGTAATGAGGAGTGTTAATCCCCATTATGGAGGATTTTTAGGGGACAGTATTTCCCCTGAAACCCCTATAAATAGCTCAGTTTGTTACTGAAGTGGGGTCGAAAATTTTTGGTCGTAAATCTTGGAAAAACTAGAATCTCTAGCTGAGGAATACAAAAGAGTTAAACTCTTCTAACAACTTGCTGAGTACAAGTTTATTCTTACCTCAAGTCTCTTTGAGATTTTATTAGACAGGAGTTGTGTTACTACGTCCATAGTTTGAAGAGAAGATTCCCAGAAGACTGTGACGTTACCCGGTCAACGGAAAATATGATTCACTTTCCACCGCCACATCAAGACCCAGCATTAAATAAAGAGAAGATTTGAGTTTGAAAATCTTCTCTAGCTTGTAATCGGGATTGTTTGAGATTGTTGTAATCTTTCATTAATTCAAGAAAATTTTATTACGATCCTCTAAATTTTTCCCGGACCAAACAGCCACCTCTCATGTAACCTATGAGAGTTCATATACATTGCTCTAAGAAAATCCTAACACTACTCATAACTTAGAGGTAGGCCACACTACTAAGTGATCCCGACCCAAAAGACCCATTGGGTACAAAACACGCCCGAGTGCCATACCGGTTATGGACACAACCCTAACAATTTTACTTTGACTCGAATAGGGTGAGCCACACAACCTGAAGATACTCTGTTGTTCTCATCATGCACTTCACAGATGAATCATGTCTTGAAGTAATATCCCTTCAAAGCTATGAAGATGTAACTCCTGCATGCACCGATCATGTCATTTCACACTTGTATTCCTGCATCTTTTAAACTTGGGCTCCATACTCCCCTTTGCATCACTGCCGCTACAAGTCAATACGTGATCTGTGACGCCTTCCCAGCTGTTACGCCTATCACCGATCTTGAGGCTATCTGTCAAAATCTTGCCATAATCTTATCGACCTTAAACAAACATTGCTGCACGACATAGTCTTCCATCGATCACTGGCTAGATCTATCCTCTCCTTGAGAGTAATCGTCTTCACCTAACCGCCATGGTCTTATTCGGCTTCTTACTAATGTGCCGTCATGATCTTCCTTTCATTAATCATCTGCATCTTCCTTTCATCAATCATTGGTTATAGATCCGCCACTCATATTGATGTTTGCCAAATTCATCGCTCTGTTGTTGGTAATTTCAACTGATACCAAATCCGCCAAGCGCAATTTCATTTGTCATCATCCTTGAGTGACAAACATGAATTACTGGTACAAGAATTATCTTCATAATTACCAAGCTATGACTTGTCATATTTACTTTTAAGTTTTCTATAATCAAAGTGTGAAGCATCATCTGACGGAGAGTGCTAGATTCATATCAATCATCAAACTTGTTGTGCTATGCTAACTATGTTTAGGTCTATTTTAGCCACACACAAAAATGGCATATGGTCTTGTACATCTTTAGTTTTAGCCTGGATCTGGAGCCAACCTCTCGTCCCTTCATGCAAGACGACTAGGGAATAAGATTGACTCGGTCAAAATGGGATGATGATTTTTGTCTTAAGTTCAGAGCACATTTGTGCTGCTAAATGTTTGATCTTTTCAAAGTTTTAAGTTTATAGATTCGGTTCATGTGTGTGAACAATAAGAGGGTCAATCTCGCGTAGACAGGTGGATTGAAATTCTTATAATCTCTTATAATATGTGTGTGAGGCCAACACACATAACCTATTATAAGAGGTTCAATACATATGTTAATGTATGATTGGTTCTCTTATTGTACACATGAACTGAAACCAAAGTTTATTGCCTGTCAATCAAATATAAGCGTTCTATCGTTTCCAGAAAGGTTATAATTTGTAGCTGCATTTAAGAGAGAATAATAATCATTTAAACATTAATAGTGGACGATTGTTATTTATGAACCCAAATCCAACATTGGCGGCAGAGAAAAACAAGGTGGGCCCCACATGAACGTAAACTCCCTCCCCGCCCCCTCCCCGCTCCATTCCTTCCCGGAAAATCAATATAAACTCCCCCGTTCCAAATGCACGGGCAGGACAGGGCCTGCACCCCAGCGGAACTCAAGCCTCCCTCCTGCCTAAATTATTACTATTATTCTCTCTTAAATTTCAAAACTAAAAATCAAAAGCCACCACAACCCAAGAGATGGCCGCCGCCGCGTCCTCCTCCTCCTCGGCCTGGAATTCCCTGGCGGCCGCCGCCGTGGCCGTGGCGGTCCTCCTGGCGGCGGCCCACGCCGCGGGCGCGGTAAACCACGAGGACCAGTGTCGGAACAGCAGCTTTCCCGACCTCTGCCTCACCATGGTCACCTCGGCGACCTACCAGACGGACTACGACCTGGCCCTGGGCATGTTCGTACAGGCCCGGGATCACATCATCGCCGGCATGGACGACATCGACAAGGCCAAGTCGGCCGGCGGCGACCGGTCGAGGCTGAGCTACCTGGAAGGGTGCAAGAACGACTACGCGGTGGCCCTGAAGGAGATGAAGGCGTGCATCAACAGGTTCACCAACGCCATGGAGCCCCTCATTCGAGACACCTACGTGTACAACCTCGGCAACGCCACCAAGCACGTCTACCACTGCATTCTCAGTCACAGGAAGTACGAGAATCAGTTCCCTGTCGATCAGTTCAGCGTCGACCTCAGCAGGAGGATATTCAACACCTACGACCTGGGGACCAGGAACATGTATCAAGGTTGATACACGCCAGCATGATTTGGCCTGATCGGTTCGCAGACGCAGCAGAAGGGTAAGATCAAAATCAAGAAAATATTTCATTTTATATGTCTTGATTACGTCGTTGCGATTGTTCCCCACTTGTTATATATCTTCTGATTAATCTATTAATATGAAGCTTTGATCCCACCAGATCTACATCAACTTGGGTGGGTACCTTTTCGAAGTGTTGTTTTCCAAATTGGAGAGGATTTGACCTCATTCCCTGAACTCACACACACACCCAAAATCAAATATTTCAAGATGTGTATATATGGTATCAAAGTTTACCAAGCAAAATGAATACACAAAGGAGTGCAGACAAAAACAAACAAAAAGAACAAACACCAGCACAGTAGCTTTCAAACCGTGCCCTTGTTTTCTCACAGGCATTAGCTCGAACATACCGCAAGCGTCGTATCGATATATAATTTTCCATTGGCTTCAAAGCTCGGTGCCTAGAACAAGGAATGATTGGTTTTTTTTAATTATTTTTATTTTTAGAGAAACACTTGTCAGCTTACGTCAGAGGCTCGAGTGGGAAAAATAACTGCACCACAGCGGAAGAAAGAAACTCTCATGAAGAAGAGAGAATAAAATGCCTAGCGCCTACCCCAAGAGTCACAGTAAGGGCTTCCATAAAACTACTCGTAGTCTCTACGTGTAGCCTTTGTATGCCGCGAGTGAGCCTCCACAAATTGTTAGTCGAGCCTAGTAGCCTCCATACGTTGCGAAGCCGAACCGTTATGTAATACGTCTACCTTACAAATTTAGTTCAAAAATCCCTTGTCCATTGCAAATAGCGATCAACCCCATCACCTCTCACAAGAGAAGAAAGTGAAAAGTAGCTTCAGTAACGCACAACAGGTGAAATGATTGAGATTTTTATCTAATAAACTTCTCATTTGGCAGTACTTGAGTTTTTTTTTTCCCCTTTTAGAATGCGCGCAGGGTGTCGGTGGTCAGTGCTTGTGCATGCTTACGCGTAAATAGCAAATTATTTAAAGCTGTAGTCGGATGTCCAATAAAATTACGAAAATATGTGAGATATGTTAAATTTGAAAACTATAATTCATGATATCTTTTAGATGAGTATTTGAATAGACTAGAATGTAAGAAAATCAATTAAAATCATGATTTTAGAAATTTTTATTCTGAATAGAAATTTAAAATTTCGTGAATGTCTTGTTTAGATACATAGTTGTATTTCTTACTTTGATTTGATAAAATTTTCAAACCAAATAATGAATTAGATTCTTTAAAATCATCGTTCAACAACTTTTAAAACCATAAAGCACTAAAAAAAATATGTTTTTTTTAAAGTATCCAAATATATATATATATATATATATATATATATATATATATGTCTATCGTGTGTATGTATATGTGTGCGTATGTGTATGTATATCTGTGCATGTGTGTGTGTACACACACATATAAGGAGACTTACTAGGAACACTTTTCTCATATATTATATATATATATATATATATATATATATATATATATATATATATATATAGGGGGAGAGAGAGAGAGAGAGAGAGAGAGAGAGAGTGTTAAGCTAGGCTACTTTAAAAGTATCAAGAATGTCGATACTCTCACTTTGATTTGGTTGATACACTACCTATATGTAAGATCCAAACCGTTGGATGTGATCTACTAACTATAAACTAGTTAGAGATAAAATTTTACAGATTTTTGTTATCATTTACCTTTTCATCAAAGTGGCTGAAAATTAACATTTTTGAGAGACCTAAAACTGCTCAACTTTGAGAACACTTTGATGAATGGGTAAATCGTAACGAAAATCTGTGAAATTTTATTCCTAACTAGTTTATAATTAGTAGATCACATCTAATGGTTTGGATCTTGCATATAGATGGTGCATCAACCAAATCAAAGTGGGAGTATCAACATTCTTGATACTTCTGAAAGTAGCCCAGCTCAACTCTCTCTCTCTCTCTCTCTCTCTCTCTCTTTCTCTCTATATATATATATATATATATATATATATATATATATATATATATATATATATATATATATATATATATATATATATATATATATATATATATATATATATATATATATGAGGAATATATAAATCAGCTGACACAGGAGACAACTCCATCCTATGTCACACTCTATAATCATATCTCTCGAATTTTATTCCACGATCCGATTGCACATTATCATCTTCATATTCTAATATGTACGCATATAAAAAATCAATTGAATCGGAGTTCGTTTACTCATTGATCTAATCGTTACATTTTTATTCTATTGTTTAAAAAAATGTTGATGTTTGAACCCAAAGAAAATGGAGTAAACAAACTCCAAATTAGGTAATTTTTTATATGTGTATATCTAAAACATGAAAATGTTAATGTGCGATTGAATCTTGAAAATTTAATCGAAAACTTGAGTTTTGAGTGTGACATAGGACAAAGTTGTCTTCTGTGCCTGCTGATTCTCATCTTTCTCTCTCTATGTGTGTGTGTGTGTATATGTGTGTGTGTGTGTGTAAGGAACTATTCCGGTGAGAACTGTTCTCAGCGAGCGCTTCGTGCGAAACTCCACAACCAGCCATCCCGTGGATGATCCGAATGTTTATCTGATCTACAAACTCTAATTAGACTACTAATAAAAAGTCATGTGATTCTGAATCGTGTTACCCATGCATCAAATGACATCTTTATTCTACAGCGAATGTAATATGTATTTTGTAATCATTTGATGCATGGGTAAAAATCTTCGAAATCACGTGATTTTTTATTGGTAACCTAATTAAAGTATGTAGATTAGAATGAACGGTTCGGATTATCAACGGGTACGGTCACCGTGGAGTTCGCGCGAAGATTTTCACCGTGAAGTTCTCACGAGAATATTTCCCCACACACACACACACACACACACACACGTACATATACACACACACACATACACACACATACACACACAAACACATAGACTAGGATCCTTTGGGAAGGATTCGGACCCGAATCCTTTCCACTCAAGTACATACCTACGACATATAAAAATAAGATCCACTATATTAAAGTTTTTCTACATTATTTAAAGTGTCTATAAATAAAAAATCATGTATTTTTAATACTTTTTACCCATTCATCAAGTAGTGCAACATGGACGGCCGAAAATAGCCTATTGCTTAGATCTACATCTTTAGACATATAAATTTTTGATCTGATCATTTCATCATGATCTATAAACTTAAAAACTCGCACACACTAATTTTTGTTAAATTTTAAATATTTTACACCGTTAAACTAATCAATTCACTATTTAGGCCGTCCGTTTTCTTATATTTTTTCTCTACTTGATGCATGGCAAAAAGTATTTAAAATACTTAAGTTTTGATTTATAGATACATCAAATAATGTAGATCAACTTCAACAGAGTGGATCTTGTATTAGAATCTCGTAGGGTTGTATTTGAGTGGGAAGGATTCGGACTCAAATCCTTTCGGAATGACACAGGTCTACACACACACACACACACACACACACACACACACACACACACACACACACATATATATATATATATATATATATATATATATACACTTGTGTCATTCTGGAAGGATTCGAGGCGAATCCTTCCCACTCAAATACAACCATATGTCATCTGAATAAAAGGCCCACTCCGTTGAAGTTAATTTATATTATCTCAAGTATCTATAAATAAAAAATCAAGTATTATGTGTGTGTGTATACATATATATACACTTGTGTCATTCCGAAGGATTCGAGGCCGAATTCTTCCCACTCAAATACAACTATATGTCATCCGAATAAAAGATCCACTCCATTGAAGTTGATTTATATTATTTTAAGTACCTATAAATCAAAATTCAAGTATTTTAATTACCTTTTCTCATGCATCGAGTAGGGGAAAAACGACGGCCTAAATAGTGAGTTGGTTAGTTTAACGGTGTAGAATATTTAAAATATGAGAAGATTGTTTTGTGAGGGCTTTTAAGTGTTTAGATCATGATGAAATGGCCGAATCGAGAATTTATATGTTTAAAGATATAGATCTAAGCAACATGTTATTTTCGATCGTCCATTTATGCCACTTGATGGATGGGTAAAAAGTAATAAAAATATGTTATTTTTGATTTATAGATACTTAAATATATAGATCAACTTCAATGAAGTGGATCTTATTTTTGAATGCTGTAGGTTTGTATTTGAGTGGAAAAGATTCGGACTCAAATCCTTCCCGAAGGATCCTACTCTATCTTCTCTCTCTCTCTCTCTCTCTGTGTGTGTGTGTGTGTGGTAAAGTGTTTCTAGTAGGTCTCCTTAGATGAGGCGGCTTAAAACTCCAACATCATGATTTTTTTATGATCCGATCTCACATTATCATATTCATGTTCTAAGACATATATATATATAAAAATCAAGTGATTTGGAATTCAATTACTCATTGATCTAATTGTTTTATTCTGTTCTACTTTAGACAAACGTTAATGTTTGCATTCAAAGAAAATAGAGTAAATAAACTCCAATCACGTTGTAGGCTGTCTAAAAATCACTAAAGATAAGTCATCAAAAAGCAGAGGCCAAATTCCAGACGCAGGGCTAATCATAGCCATCACTGTAGCGCCAAGACGCGAGGGTCGAAACTCGCGTCTCAGCATTACTGCAGCGCCAAGACGCAACGGTTGAAACCGGCGTCTCAGCATCATTGCAGCACTGACGAGTAAGTTATGGCGCAAGGTGACGTGACCTGTATGGAAAAAATGGTCGAATCACTTGTCGTGGAATTCGACCAGGAGAAGTATGAAGAGTTCCTCTCTTCCGGCTCCAAGAGTCCAAAGGCGCGGGTCTACCGAAAAGTCTCTTCGGGGATTTGCTCTCAAGTCCGCCCTGAGATCCTCTCAGACGTGATTGGTGAGAAGGATGTCGTGGCTAATCACATCATGGGTAATGCCCGTGTCAACGTCTCTCAGGAGGCCCGCGTGGTAAACGTTCCTGATGTTCATCCTGTTCATCCCCTTCCTCAGCCCCAGGTTACCGGGGGTTCCCTTCAACCCACACGACGTTATTGGAATGCCGAATGACGATAGAGGCGGTGTATGCGTCAACTACAAGTTGGGACAACAGTTTGTCCAACAGAGGTAAGATGCGAGGTTCAGACCGGTGTCCCTTCTGAACCATGTCAGACGCATGAAGTACGCGTTTGACAACCTAAACGTGAGATTCACTAAGCTCGCGTTTCTGAAGCACCGCTTCCTAAATGCCACAAACAGCAACGCGAAGTCCGTGCTCTTTGTCAAAGACACGAGACCCGCACCTCTGTACGCGGGACCCAGCAGCCCTGCGTTTCTGAAGCATCTCTATCCAGATGCGACAGTCGGCAACACGAGAGTCACGTCTCTTCTCAGCAGAGACGCCAAACTCGCGTTCCAGAGCCGCGACGCAGGAGTTGCATTCATGAGCCTCACGTCTCAGAACCTTGCGTCTCAGTTTTGCGAAGCGAGGAGAACTCTCGCAAGTTAAAAAAACCCTCGACAATCTGAGGATAATCTCTGTGATCCCCCTCCCATGGATCTAAGAGATTATTTGATGAGGAAGAGAAGTGTTAATCGAATCACTCCATCGTGTTGCTGCGAACGGCTTATCACAATGCTCTCTGAGTGCCGTTACGATTCACGTACAAGCCAGCAATCTAGATTCAGACAGCTGACTCTAGCTCTCCGATCAGCTAAAAGAAATGGCTCCCACAGAAGGAGGACTTTCTCTGACACTGAGTACCCTGAAATCACTGAAAACATGACAAGCAAGAGTAGGGGAAGCAACCTGTGATCAGCTCCGTTGAGTCTGACACAGAACCAGAAGGAGTGTACCGACATACTCGCACCCGGACTAGGGTAATTGCCCCGATTAATTACAGTGCCCTGGCTCAGGGCATTGAAATTGATGACTCGCATTCCGTTATTGCAGAGTCATAGGCTTCAAACTCTTTCATAGAGAAGGAGGCCTTTATATACATGACAAATACTCCTGAGGAGACAGCCAGGCGCTTGGAGCAGCAAGCCCAGGTCCAGAAGGAACAATTCGAGATGATTCATGCTCAACAAGAATCTATCGATACCCTCAAGCAGATGCTGGCACAATTGCTTGAAGATAAGAGGAAGTCAATCGATAAAGCTTCCTCTAAAAAGTCTAAAGGCAAACGAAAAGAGGGAGAAAGCTCATCTTCTGTACACATTGAGGAGAAAAAGCAATCTACTTCTAGCTCGTCTAAATCCTCATCCAAAGAGAAAGATAACCAGGATCATGGAGGGGTTCATTCTAAAAGAATGAATCAATTAGAGCAACATCTGGAGGCCCTTACTAATCAGAAAGGCATCCAAAAAGCAGGAGTGGTCCGGCCATATCCAGCCGAGTGGGACCTTGTTCCATACCTCCCAAGTTCAAAGCTCCGACCCTCCAAGCATTCGACGGCATAGGGTCACCGAACCAACATATCTACTACTTTAAGTCTCAGACGGGGAACGTGGTAGATAACGATGCTATCTTGGCACATTTATTCATTGGCACCCTAAAGGGCTCACCTTTGAATGGTTCATAAAGCTCCCAGAAGGCTCCAATAAAAATTGGGGCGATTTGGAGAAGCTTTTCCTGACACGCTTCTTTGAAGAGGACTCGGAGGTCACAATACCTACTCTTTTGGCTACAAAGCAGCGAAAAGGGGAGTCCGTCACATAATTTGTAGAAAGATTCTGAAATGTAGCACTCCGATGTCCTAGCGGTATGACCCAGGTCACCCTGGTGGAAACATGGCGTCACAATCTACAAACTCGCGCCCAAATAGGAGTGGCTGAAAGCCGCACCTGGAAGCAATTGGTCCAGCAAGGTGAACAGGCTGAAGAAATTGTCGCTAGGGTTAAGGCAGAAGAAAACAAGCCCAGACCCGAAAGGTCGACAAGGCGTGCGCCAGAAGCATCCCTTCAAACAAAATGGAAGGATAACTTGACGACAGAAGTCAAATCCCCTGTGAAGCCTCAACCAGTCAAGGGAAGTGGCTCTTCAAGCTAGCCGCGTGCCAGTAAGCAGTATTCCTTCAAGGACGAACATGTTGACTCGCTGTTCAAATTACTTAATAAGAGAAACAGATTGAAGCTTCCTGAAGCTAGACGTCCTGAAGAAGTCAGTAAAACCGATAATTCTAACTACTTCCTGTATCATAGGATGCTGGGACACCTCACTAAGAGCTGTTATGTCTTCAAAGACATCCTTAAGGCTCTGATTGATGCAGAGGTACTAAAACTCTGTCTAGAGCAGAAGCAAGTGATGGCTAATATGACATTATTCCTCTAGTTTTGGAAGACAACCTCCAACACCCTCTGGAGCAGTCCCCATCCCTAAAGGGGAACTAAGAATGATCAACATAGACCCTCACCATCAGCGAGAGAAGGGTCTTGTACCTGTCCCCACACCTCAGGGGGAAATTATGTGGGTTCATCCTGACCTTGTAGATTGCCAGCAATGGACCACTGTTACCAGCAGAAGGTCCAAAGCCAAGGCGAAGGCTTCGTCCTGCAATGTGGTGTGTGTTTCTTTTCGCGAAGCAGAAACTGATGTCCCTCACTGACTGATTCAAAAGAGGAAACAATAGTTCTCGCTACAGAACCCAATCAACTTGTGGCAGAAACTTGTTCGGGCCAGTTATATTTGAAAAAGTATGACGAAATGGTAGCAACTTCTCCTAAACCCACTACAGAATCAATCAAGCCCTCTACGAAACAACCCATGGATAGGCAGAAAGAGCTTCGGTTTTCTAAAGCTCTCTCAAAAGACAACGCGGAAGGATCCGCAATACCTTACCGCTTTGACGTCCTGACTCAACTAGCCACTATCCCAGCTCGAATCACTCTTTACGAGCTCCTGAGGCTATCAAAGTCAAATAGAGAAGCTTTAAGAGAGGCTCTAACTAATGCCGAGATTTTTATGACTCAGATATCGGCTGGACCACAGGAAGAAGATGTAGAGGATTGCCTCCATGCCTCCCAAAATGCTCCGTACATCACCTTCACGGCAGATGATATGCAGGTTAAGGGGAAACATGATCGACCCTATACTTCACAGGGTACATTGGATCATCTGAACTGACCCGCGTTCAGGTAGATCCAGGGTCCACGTAAGCATTATGCCTCGCAGGGTCATGCAACATTTAGGGATTCTTACCCACCGGTTGAGCGCCACCCAGATTACTATTTATAGGTTCAATGCCAATGGTACCCGCCCAATGGGAAGATCAAGCTCAAATGCTAAATTGGGGACTTAAAATCGGAAGTGACGTGCTACGTGATCGATGCCGACACCTCATACAATTTGCTGCTGGGACGACCATAGATTCATCAAAATTCCATCATTCCCTCCACTCTCCACCAAGTCATGAAATACATCGACGGGTGTGAAAAGGTACGAATATTGATTACCGAAAGACATCCGTTCAAGGGAGTCGAGAACTATTTCACAGACTCTCTCCTGTACCGGGACTCTGTGGAAACAAACGAGATCCCGCAACCAAAGGAGCTAGACTCTGATAATGAGGCTGACACCGACCCAGAGAAAGAAGAGTGCATGTGGGAACTAGATCATTTGTAACGAGCATTAATAAGCTCGATGTTGATAACACCGCCAATGATGTAGGTGGATGGTATATTAATGAAGAATTAGATTTGGCTTATTTTTCTGTGTTCGCTTCTGATTCAGTGCCGTCAGACACTAGTACTGAAATTGATGATAACCCCTGGTCGGCAATGGATGCTTTGACATCATTGCATGTACCAGTGAAGTCGTCCTTCAAAACGTACCAAGATGCCGTTGATGTGCAAGAATCAATATTCGTGGTTCCAGCAAGACAAAAAGGCCAAAAACCAATTCTTTTTCGGACAAATCAAATCCGAGCCAATGTCTCGTGAAGAATCAAAAAGCGAGAAGGAACCCCCTCAGTTCGGTCATCATGAGCCAAATGTACTCAGAATGATGGAAAGCATGGGGTATGATCTAATAAACGGTCCAGGGTTAAACTTCGGCAAAGGAAGGAGAACACTACTCCGATCTTTTATGCCAAAAGGGAAAATCCCTGATTATTATCATCGAACTCGCAGGGGGTTGGGCTATGTGTCAACTCCGATCTTGTCAGCCTCTGAATCTAAAGAGGCATTATGCCATAATTACTCATCGGGCACGTCATCGTGGGAGTCAGATGTTATTGCAACATCTTCAGAGAACTTTCAGTAAATATGGTTTCAACAAGCCACCTGGAAGACAGAGATGAAGAGATGATCCAATCTGATACAGATCCTTAGATCAAACACTTAAATATTCTTTGGGATACTCGCTTTGAACAACGCGAACCACCCACGGAGGATAAGATTGCTCAGATTAATCTAGGAGATAAGGCTAATCCTAAGCCATCTTTATAAGCGAAAGCCTGTCACCCTCCGAGAAAGAAGATTTAATATCTCTTGTGCGAGAAATATATATGTTTTCGCCTGGAATTACGAGGAGATGCCTGGACTTGATCCTCGAGTGGCTATGCATCACCTAAACATTAATTTAGTCGTAAAACTAGTCAAACAACAGCAGCGACGGTTCCGTCCGGAAGTAATAGAGGCAATTCAGTCAGAAGTCAAAAACTTATAGACTCTGGCTTCATTAGGGAAGAACAACATCCTGATTGGGCAGCCAATATCGTCCCCATTGCCAAAAAGAACGAAAAGATCCGGATTTGCATTGACTTCACGATCTAAACGAGGCCTGTCCCAAAGACGAATTTCCTCCCCCAATCACGGATGCCATGATTGACAATACATGTGGATTTGAGCGAATGTCCTTCATGAATGGATTCTTAGGGTATAACCAAATCAAATGTATCCTGATGATGAAAAACATACCTCTTTCAGGACACCACTAGGGGATACTGCTACACCATCGTGCCCTTCGGACTGAAGAATGCTGGGGCTACATATCAGAGGGCCATGAATGTCATTTTCCACGAGCATGTGTAAAACAGTTGAATGCTATGTTGATGATATTGCAGTGAAAAGCCGCGCCAAAGGTGATCACATAACCAATTTGAAGACAATCTTCAACGTCATGCGGGCCCATCAGTTGAAGATGAACTCCGCCAAATCCTTTCTGGGAGTGGCCAGCGGCAAATTCTTAGGGTTTGTGGTAACTTCCACAGGAATTCATTTGGACCCGAAAAAAGTTCGCGCTATCCAGGAGATGCAACCTCCGCGGACCTCATAGAACTTAGGGGATTGCAAGGACGATTGGCATACATCTGAAGGTTCATCTCAAATCTTTCCGAAAGATGCCAACCCTTTACCAAATTAATGAAAAGGGTGTCTCGTTTATTTGGGACAATCTTGCCAACAAGCGTTTGAGGAAATCAAATGATACCTCACGCAACCACCAGTCCTTACAGCTCTGGTGTCCGAAAATCTTTCCTGATATACATCCGAGCAATGGATCATTCTCTAGGAGCTTTACTAGCCCAGAATAATGATCAAGGACACGAGCAAGCAATCTATTATTTGAGTAGAACTATGATTGGGGCCGAACATCGATATAAACCCGATCGAGAAGGAATGTTTGGCATTGGTATTCGCTATTCAGAAAATGCGACACTACTTGGTAGGCCAAACTATAAACGTCATATCAAAGGTTAACCTTTGAGGCTACTCATGACAAAGCCATCGTCGTTAAATGGCCAATTGGCAAAATGGGCCATACTGCTATCCTAATATGAAACGCGCTTTTTACCACAAAAAGCCGTGAAGGGACAAGCAGTGGCGGATTTCCTAGCTGAGCATCCAGATCCGAGGGCAACCGAACTTTATGAGGATCTCCCAGACGAGGTCGCTGAAGTTTATCTAACCAGACATCTTTTGAAAAACAAGTATGGCAACTTTTCTTTGACGGTGCATCAAGAACAGGCCCGAAAGGACATGTCGTAGTAGGAGTGGGGATAGTACTCGTCTCCTCATAAAACTATGTGATTCCTCGAACCTTCTCGTTAACCGAGCCTTGCTCCAACAATGTAGCAGAGTACAATGCCCTTTTGATTGGAATGCAACTCGCCGATGAGATTGGCGTTAAAATCTCGAGGCATATGGTGACTCTAAACTTATCGTCAGCCAAGTTCGCGGGGAGTACGAAGTCAGACATGAAGATCTAGTACCCTATTACAACGTAACTGTCCATATGGCCGAGAGGTTCATAAACTTTTACATCGACCATGTACCCCCGCCAGCAAAATGCGCATGTTAATGCACTAGCGTCTCTCGTTGCCTCTTTAGCCCTTCCAGTTGGATTAGTAGAGAAAATACTTGTCCACAGCCACGACCTGTATTGCCCAAGAATCGCTTCTGAGGATTCCCAGAAGCCGACAGGAGACTGTCAAGTCAAAGAAGCTCTTGAGTCGTCAACCGGCCCAGAACCTAGAGACTAGCGATTCCTTACATTGATTATGTCTTGTACGACATCTGCCTGATGATACCAAAGAAGCGGCTGCCATTAGAAGGAAACCCCCCAATTTCTACTATAATGCGATCACGCAAATACTGTATCGTCAATCGCATGACGGGATCTTGCTTCGCTGCCTATCACAAAAAGAGGCACAGGAGGTATTGAAAGAAGCGCATGACGGCCATGTGTGGAGCCCATCAACCTGGTCCAAAACTTGGGGATTGGCTCCGAAGATTGGGGTATTATTGGCTTAAGATGATCCCTGACGCCATCACTTATGCTAAACGATGTCACGCTTGCCAAATTCATGGCGATTTCATCCATCAAGCGCCAGGACACCTCCACTCTACAACTTCTACCTGGCCATTTAAGATGTGGGGCATGGACGTAGTTGGCCCTATCAGCCCACCATCATCAAAAGAACATCAGTTTATTTAGCCATAACCGATTACTTCTCTAAATGGGCTGAAGCCATTCCTTTGAAGGAGATAAAGTCATCTGATGTGATCAAATTCGTTAAACATCATGTAATCTACCGTTTTGATGTATCTCGGCGAATTGTCCATGACAATGGACCCCAGTTCGTCAGTCAAGCTTTCCAGAGGTTCTGCACTAAGTTTAGAATCCAGAGTGAGTCCTCAACGGTATACTACCCCGCTGCTAACGGTCTCGTAGAAGCTTTCAATAAAATCATTGGCAAGCTTCTCAAGAAATTCGTCTCGAAAAGTCAGCGTGACTGGGATGACAAATTAGGTGAATGCTTATGGGCCTATCGCACAACTGTTCGAACCCACCTAAACCTACGCCATTTTCTTTGGTATATGGGTGTGAAATCGTGCTTCCACTAGAAATCTAAATTCCATCTTCACGTGTCTCTTTGACTGCAGAGATGACAAAGGAGGAGAAGCATCGACTGCGACTCCAAGAACTGGAAGCCTAGATGATAAATATCTGCATGCCCAACAACAAATCGAGCTCTACCAAGCCCGGATTACCAGAGCCTTTAACAAGAAAGTTAAGGCGCGAACTTTTAAGAAAGGTGACCTTGTCTTAGCCGTCAGAAGACCTATGGTGATGACACATAAGACAAAAGGGAAATTCTAGCCCAAATGGGAAGGATCATTTGTAGTATAGTCAGTCTACTCAAATGGAGCATATCGCCTCATAACTTCAAATGGTGATACACTCATGATGCCAATCAACGGCAGATTCCTGAAGAAGTACTATCCTTAATAGTACTTTTCTTCTGATCAAGTTAATATTATACCTCTGATCAAAGCTCCAGATCCAAGAAAAGTTTCTTTCCTTTACTAGGTCACATCACGATAGATCAGCGACAAGCTAATCGGGCACTGACTGCACCATGATGTATGATATAAATATTGAGAAAGAAACAAAAGGCGAAACTTGGGTTTTAGTATTGCTCTCTTAATTAACGTCCGACGCCTCCGGTGGCTAAGGACAGAAGAAAGTGTTGGCTTCTAAGCCAACAGAAGTCTTCGACAAATCATCATGCCGAGGGGAATGAAATGGCTAGCCCAACTCAAACGGTAGTTGATAATGTTGGCCCAAAGGCCTTCCACTCTAGTTTTGATGATGATTAACTCATGTAGTTATGTGTACTAATAATCTTGTGAGTTTAGTTTCAGATCTTTAATCAAGTTATTAGTTGGTGAAAGCTACCACACATCTTTCACAAGTTGATTCAAGAGCCTGAGCGTCAAAGATCATATATAGCACTTGCTCGGTGGATCAAGGAGTTTTGGGATCGAGTCGGCTTGGAGATTGCGCTCTACAAGAAGACTTCGGTACCATAGTTTAGTTTTGTGTTTAGATCCAAATTTGTAAAGATTAGAATAGTATGATAATGCTCAAGTTCACAACACACACGTTTCATGTTTTGAATATTGGTTTTTAATTTTTCGGTTTTAGGTTTAACCGATCTTGGTTTTCATGAATAGATAGATCAAAACAAGTTTACATGGTTTAATGTATATATGATTTGTTCTATATACATGCATGCTTTAATTTTCTAGACAAACTTAGTTTTGACTCCCTTATTCATGTGTTATATGTTTTGGTATTTTTGACAAAACATATTTTGGAATTAATGACAAAAACTATGATATATATATGTTTCATGTATATTGGATTTCTATCCATATGCATCATGCTTCAAAATGTTTAAATATCATGTTTTTGTATTTGGAAGAGTTTTAGACAAAACGTATTTTCTATTCAAAATCCAAGTTTTAGAAAATATAGTTTTTGGTTTTTGGTAAAATAATAAGACACAAAAATAGTTCATATTGATTGATATTTGAGCTAAACTTTTTACCACATGTTTATATATCAATGCAAAATGATAAAACTATTTTTGGTGATTTTTAGAAATGATAAAAGAATTTTCAAATATGTTTCTTACCCAGTTTTCTGTTCCAGGCTTCAACCAAGTCGACTAGTAACTTGACTAGTCGACTAGGGCTGAGGTCGGTCGACCGGGCCGGTCGACCGACGTGCACAATACTGTGCACGTTTGGAGACACTGGGACGGTCGACCGGACCGGTCGACCGGACCGGTCGACCGGACTGAGAGCAGAGCTCTCTGTTTGTTTCGGTCGACCGGGCGGTCGACCGGTAGCTGCCAACGGGCAAAAATTGACCGTTGGGCGGTCGACCGGACCGGTCGACCGGCAGGGTTATTTTGGCAAAATCTGCTGCCAATGGCTAGTTTCCAGATTTGCCTATAAATACCCCATTTGCAAGAGTTTTTTCTCTAAGATTTTTTGTGCGAATTTTTCCTTACTCTCTGGTGTTTTCACAGCAATTAAAAGAGGTTTTTGAATTCAAATTGAACAATCTTTTTGGTGTTTTTATTAGGGTTTGAAAAACCAAAGAAAAGGGATTTTGGGAAAAGTTTTTGTTTGAATTTCACTATCTTCATTTTCTATCATTTCCCAAAGATTTCTTTGAGTTGCTGGTTTCAAATCCCTTGGTTTTCTCCACACTTGAGCAAAAATCTACTTTCTTTTCTATAGGATCTTTGTGTGTGGGAAAGAGATTGTTTGTGGTTGTTGTTGAACCACCAAGTTGTAAACCCTCTATACTTTGCTTTGTGCTTTTCCCTCTTGGGTTGAGGAGGTTGTTTGTGCAAGTGGTTTGTATCCCTCAAGTTGTGAGGTGATCCTTGCTTGGCTTTGTGCTAATCCCTCGGGTTGTGAGGTGATTGTTTGTTGGCTTGGAGTTGTGCCTCAAGGAGGAGGTGTGTTTTGTAAGGAGAGGAGTTGGGTACTCCTTGTATTATGATTGCCCCAAATCCTCGGTGGAGGTCCCCTTTGTGGAGTCCTTTGTGGACAAGCTAGTGGACTTAAAATCCTTCTGGGTGAAGGCGGGGATGTAGAGCTGGGTGCTCGAACCTCGAAACATATCTTGGTGTTTGCGCTTGTTCATTGACTCTCTCTCTCTCTTTACTTTGTGCCTTGCATCTATTCATATTACTCATACATACTTATATGCTTGGCTTGGTTGTGTGCATCTCTTGTTGATATTGCAAATTAGTTTTTAATTCTGCATTGAGTTGACTAGATTAGCATAATCACCTATTCACCCCCTAGGTGATCTTTCAATTGGTATCAGAGCTAGCGCTCCTGATATTTAGGTTTAACCACCTAAGAGTGAGATCTTGGTTTGCTAATCTTCATTTGCATTGTTCATTTGCACTCATTTAGTTTGCTCTCATGGATAGCCCTCCTATGTTTGACCATATTAGACTTGATGCTTGGAAGGCCAATATGAGTAGCCATTTGAAAAGACTAGGACATCTAGTTTATCAAGCCTCCACTATGGAATCATTCCCAAATAGTAGCAAGCATAAGAAGGCAAATGCATTAGCACTTAGAACACTTAGAGCATCTCTAGGTGAACATCTTTTACAGGTGTTTAATCATTATGACTCGGCTTTTGCAGTTTAGAGCTTATTGACGTCTCCCGAGCTTCCAAGGATTATCAACAAGATGAGGAGATCTAAGAGAGAAAAGTCCGAAGAGCATTGCTTCATGGTCCAAGGGAAAAACTCCATTGAGGTACAATCAGACACTCAATTAGATGATAGCTCTAGTTCCTATTGCCATGGTTGTTTTGAAGTTCAAACTTTAAATTTGGAACTTGCTCAAAAGCTTGAAAATTTATTGGAAAAACACAATCTTTTGAAAGAGGACAACCTTGTTTTGAAAAATGAATTAAAAGATTTATGTTCTAATTTTGAATTAGTTTTGCAAGAAAAGGTAGAGATCACTAGTGAACGTGACTCACTAAGATCTCAACTAGACCTTGCCCTTGATGAGATTGAGATTTTGAAAAACAAAATGATTGTGATGATGTTGTGAAGCACAATGAGGTTTTATCTTCTAAATTGGATTTTGTTTTAAAAGATAACCTTGTTTTGAAAAATAAAATTGATTCTATTACAAAAGAATTGGATTTGGTTTTGAAGAAAAATGAACCTTTGAAAATTGATATTGATTCTCATGTGTGCCATACTAGTATAGCTTCTTCTTCTTGCACACCTATTGCATGCTCCACTTTGTCTTCCACTATTGAAAACGATATAAATATTTTGAAGAAAAGTGTTGAATGTTTGGGCTCCACTTTGAGCCAATGCACATTGAATCATACACGTTTGGAAATCTTGGTTCACAAGAAACAAGGTCCATCTTTGCATGCTCACCCTTCATGGCATACACATGCTTTCCACGGTCACCACCATCGCATGTATGCTAATGTGTACACATGTACACATTGTGGTCGAAAAGACCACCTTGCTAGATTTTGTTATGATCGTGTTTTTCATGAAAATTTAGCAACTAATCTTGTTTGGGTTAGAAAGGATACTAACCCCCGTGGACCCACAAAGAAATGGGTACCAAAGACCACCTCTATTCTTTTTGATGTAGGTGGGAGCTCTCGCAAAACGTGAGAGTGTTGGTGCCTTGGAGTGGATGCGTTCCGTGCCTAAAGAGAACCATTTGGATGCTACACTCTCAAGGAGATTTGGTGGGAGGACCACCGTATTTTGGAGAACTAGAGATGCACCTTCATCGGTTTTGGTATCATTCTCTAACTCCCGTTTTTATTATGCTTGTCTTTCATGTTCACAAATTTATAGCATGTCATGGTTTATTGTTCATTATGCTTATGCCATGCTTATTAGAATAGTGCTATACATGTTTAGTTACTTGAGCACCATGTTTTATATGGATCTATATTTAGTGTTCTCACCTTGTTTAAACTAACATGTATGCCCTAGATCTAATGCACATGCATATGCATTATGACCATTTGGATGTTTATGATTCATGTTTTATTGTTTCATGATTAGTATGATGTTTGCCATGTTTATTAGACTTATGCTTTACATGATTAGTTGTTGAGACACCCATGTTTAGTATGGACCCATATTTTGTGTTCTCTTTATGTTTTAGCTATCATGTTAATCATAGATCTAATGCACATGTCTTTGTCATGCTAATCACATGTTTGACTATGACTTTTTTTTAATAATTCATGTTCTGATTATTATGTTTATCATGTTGGATTATGATTCCCGTTTTATGCTTAATGATTTGATTACTTGTTTAGATGTTAGTTTTCATTAAGACTAGAATTTATACTTGCACATGTAGTGGGACACAAATAAATCTTTATATATGTTTGTGCTTGGATGCTCATTTGTACCCATTAAATGTGTTAGTATAGCCTAGTTTTGATGATTCATGCATTTTAAACTTGTATTCCTATTTTCGGATTTGTTTTATGTGTATGAGTTTTCATTTCATGTATATGTTTATTTTGCCAAACCTTAAGATATACATGTATACCCCTTGAGTCATTTGCTTTTCATGCAAATCTATATATATGGACTCAATTGTGTTTAGGGATATGTATGTATACTTATTGTGTTGACAATTCATACATATACACTGAAATGAAATTAGTTTTGGTGAAAATTTGGTTTTTCTTGATTTGGGTTTATTTGTTTAACTTCATGTATATGTCTATCCTATCCAAATTATTGATTATACATGTACATCCTTGAGCCACGTGCCTTCATGCATACACTTTTGTGGACTCATTATGTTTAGAATATGTATGTATACTTTAGTTTGTACATGACATACATATGCCTTGAAGTTTAAATCATTTGGATGAATTTCATGTTTGCTAAGTGATTTCACATTTATAATGAATCTCTTGTTTTTAAGATGATTTCAATTGGTAATTTCACATCTTAGATGAATTTCTTTTGGTAATGAAAATCTAGTTTTTCAGTTTTCATGTTTTCAAGGAATTTCATATGAGCCTAATTGAATATTTTCATGATTGATATGTGTCACATTACACTTGTACACTCACTTTATTAGTTTACTCATGATTTGTTTTCATGAGAATTTGAATGAGCTTTATGGACTTTGAGTGTTTAGTAATCATGTAATTTACATGTGTTTCATGAAAAATAATTTTGTTTTATTCCTTGCTTGAAGGATTTCGTACTAGTTCTAAAAGTTTTTCCTATAACTAGTTCGTATTCTTCACTATGGTAGAGATTTTCAAACAAAGCTTATTTTCAAACCTATTTTTGAAAACCCCTACCTTCTATGGGAGGATGGATGGGAGATCGTGTTCTTGTATGCTTTATATTGAAAATCATTTAAAAACTTGAACCATGATTGGGAGGTAGTTATATGAGATATACATTTGATCTTATCGTTATTTCAATTGGTATCATTGAATTCTTTCAATTGGTATCAATCTTGACATTTCTTGTATACTCATATATATTTTGTATGTATGTAGGCTTCATTCCAAGAATATCAATTTCTATTGGTATCTATTTTTCATACATATATATGTTTTATTTCTGCTTATTATATCCCTATATCTTTAAGCACAAAATCTTGTTTATGCTAGTGCTTGAGCTTCAATTTTGTTTCAATTGATTATTTTTAAATTGGTATCAAGCCTATGCATCATTTTAGTTGGTATTTCATAAAGGGGGAGAAAATTTGATTTTGTCTTTCAATTGGTGATTTCTCAAATGGTATTTGATTCCCACTCCCTTACTTTATGATTTAAAATTTCAAATTGGTATCATATCTTTAAATGAAAATGATTTACAATTGGTATCAAAATATGTGTGTTTAGACATTCAAGATTTATTATGTTTATTTTCAATTGGCATCAAGATGTTTCATGTGTTTTTGCTTAAAATTGGTATCAATATTTTTGTTTGTTTCCTTTCAATTGGTATCAAGATGCTATTCTTTGACATATTTTCAATTGGTACCTCTAATTGACTTTGTTTTTTGTTTTAGACAAAAAGGAAAATCTTATTTTTTATTGATTCATTGTTTTGAATAAAAAGGGGGGAGAAATATTTATTGATTTTTCTATTGATTTGGTTTTGCTTTTACCCCTTATTAAAGATTGACTCTTTGTATTAAAAGAAAGAAGATTTTGTTTTGTTTTGGTATTTACCCCTTTGTTGATGATTGACAAAAAGGGAGAGAAGAATTTGGGTTTATATATGCATGTTTTTGTTTTGCATATATTAAGTTTAATTTAGTTTAATTTTAATTGGTATCTAATGCATGTTTTGTAATTGGATGTTTTGTAATTGGTATCTCTAGAGTGTAATTGGTATCTAGAGTGTAATTGGTATCTCTAGAGTGTAATTGGTATCTAGAGCATGTTTTGTTTTAAATATTTCATTGGAATTGGTATCTAGAGCATGTTTTGTTTTTGAACATTTCATTGGTATCTAGAACCCTTTATTGTTTATGCATAGATATGCATATTTCATGTTTCATGTTTAAGAGCCTTCATTGCACATTCATTATGTTTATTTGGTTATGCATGAGTTAAGGGGGAGCTTCTTTGAAGCTTAACTTTAATCCATGCATATATAACTCCATGAGTTTTGTCATCATCAAAAAGGGGGAGATTGTTGGCCCAAAGGCCTTCCACTCTAGTTTTGATGATGATTAACTCATGTAGTTATGTGTACTAATAATCTTGTGAGTTTAGTTTCGGATCTTTAATCAAGTTATTAGTTGGTGAAAGCTACCACACATCTTTCACAAGTTGATTCAAGAGCCCGAGCGTCAAAGATCATATATAGCACTTGCTCGGTGGATCAAGGAGTTTTGGGATCGAGTCGGCTTGGAGATTGCGCTCTACAAGAAGACTTCGGTACCATAGTTTAGTTTTGTGTTTAGATCCAAATTTGTAAAGATTAGAATAGTATGATAATGCTCAAGTTCACAACACACACGTTTCATGTTTTGAATATTGGTTTTTGGTTTTTCGGTTTTAGGTTTAACCGATCTTGGTTTTCATGAATAGATAGATCAAAACAAGTTTACATGGTTTAATGTATATATGATTTTTTTCTATATACATGCATGCTTTAATTTTCTAGACAAACTTAGTTTTGACTCCCTTATTCATGTGTTATATGTTTTAGTATTTTTGACAAAACATATTTTGGAATTAATAACAAAAACTATGATATATATATGTTTCATGTATATTGGATTTCTATCCATATGCATCATGCTTCAAAATGTTTAAATATCATGTTTTTGTATTTGGAAGAGTTTTGGACAAAACGTATTTTCTATTCAAAATCTAAGTTTTAGAAAATACAGTTTTTGGTTTTTGGTAAAATGATAAGATACAAAAATAGTTCATATTGATTGATATTTGAGCTAAACTTTTTACCACATGTTTATATATCAATGCAAAATGATAAAACTATTTTTGGTGATTTTAGAAATGATAAAAGAATTTTCAAATATGTTTCTTACCCAGTTTTCTGTTCTAGGCTTCAACCAAGTCGACTAGTAACTTGACTAGTCGACTAGGGCTGAGGTCGGTCGACCGGGCCGTCGACCGACGTGCACAATACTGTGCACGTTTGGAGACACTGGGACGGTCGACCGGACCGGTCGACCGGACTGAGAGCAGAGCTCTCTGTTTGTTTCGGTCGACCGAGGCGGTCGACCGGTAGCTGCCAACGGGCAAAAATTGACCGTTGGGCGGTCGCCGGCAGGGTTATTTTGGCAAAATCTGCTGCCAACAGCTAGTTTTCAGATTTGCCTATAATACCCCATTTGCAAGAGTTTTTCTCTAAGATTTTTGTGCGAATTTTTCCTTACTCTCTGGTGTTTTCACAGCATTAAAAGAGGTTTTTGAATTCAAATTGAACAATATTTTTGGTATTTTTATTAGGGTTTGAAAAACCAAAGAAAAGGGATTTTGGGAAAAGTTTTTGTTTGAATTTCACTATCTTCATTTTCTATCATTTCCTAAAGATTTTCTTTGAGTTGCTGGTTTCAAATCCCTTGGTTTTCTCCACACTTGAGCAAAAATCTACTTTCTTTTCTATAGGATCTTTGTGTGTGGGAAAAGAGATTGTTTGTGGTTGTTATTGAACCACCAAGTTGTAAACCCTCTATACTTTGTTTTGTGCTTTTCCCTCTTGGGTTGAGGAGGTTGTTTGTGCAAGTGGTTTGTATCCCTCAAGTTGTGAGGTGATCCTTGCTTGGCTTCGTGCTAATCCCTCGGTTGTGAGGTGATTGTTTGTTGGCTTGGAGTTGTGCCTCAAGGAGGTGGTTGTGTTTGTAAGGAGAGGAGTTGGGTACTCCTTGTATTGTGATTGCCCCAAATCCTCGGTGGAGGTTCCCTTTGTGGGAGTCCTTTGTGGACAAGCTAGTGGACTTAAATCCTTCTGGGTGAAGGCGGGGATGTAGAGCTGGGTGCTCGAACCTCGAAACATATCTTGGTGTTTGCGCTTGTTCATTGACTCTCTCTCTCTCTCTTTGCTTTGTGCCTTGCATCTATTCATATTGCTCATACATACTTATATGCTTGGCTTGGTTGTGTGCATCTCTTGTTGATATTGCAAATTAGTTTTTAATTCCGCATTGAGTTGACTAGATTAGCATAATCACCTATTCACCCCCCCTCTAGGTGATCTTTCAGATAAAGGCGCACCAAATCCGTTGATAGCTGAGGGTTTGCTAAAAATACTAAGTGGACTTGGTCCCACTCTCTCCTCCAAAATCCCGTACCAATTCTCATACATAGATGGTAGGTCTACAAAATACAGTCATTGCTACGTTAACATTATACCTCTTGTAATGAAAAATCTCAATACCCCTAGCAAGTGCAAACCTTACTATCACAACTCTATATGGAGTAGCAAGCCTTCAAATTTGTTAAGTTAACACTATACCTCTGACACTTCAAACTTCACTTGTCAATTCTCCTCATAGAATGATATGTCTTCAAAATTGCTTATATCGCAAATCAATCACTATCAAGTTAAAATTACACCTCTGATATTTCAAATTCTACTTGTTAATTCTCATCAGTAGAACGACAGGTCCCCAAATTGTTCCTATATCGAGTTAATTTCTGTCAAGTTAATACCACACCTCTGACAAATTACTATTAAGTTTAACATTACACTTCTAACAGTGATTAAGTTGCTGTCAAGTTCAATATTAAACCTCTGACAGTCATTTTCCCTCAGACTTCCATATCGAAGCTGAGATGAGCGATGCTAAGTTTAACATTACACCTCTAGCATCCAGGTCATTGCTAAGTTCAACAATACACCTATGGCCATGACTTTCCCTCTGACTTCCTTGTCGAAGTCGAGATGACCAATGCCAAGTTTAAAATTACACCTCTAGTATTACCCTCACTGTCAAGTTAACATTACACCTATGACAATGACCCTTTCAATTTTCCCAAATGAAGCCGGAACGCTCTTGAGTTAAGTTAATATCACACCTCTGTCTCATACCCTTGTCAACTTAATATCACACTTCTGACAAGATTCAATTCAACCCGTTAAGTTAATATTACACCTCTAACGGTAAAGATTCTCCGTGAATCTAGTCTCACTTGTTATTCTTGTCAACAGAATAACAAGTCCACTTAAAAATATTATTAGGTTAACATTACACCGTAATAGTGTTTTCATTAAATCCCCAACTGAGTCTTAGTCAAGTTAACACCGAACCTCTGATGAAAACTCATCCTCCCTGGGGGGGTACAAATTTCACTTGTCATTCTCATTTATAGATTGGCAGGTCCACAAGAATTATCTTATTTCTGTCAAGTTAATATGACACCTCTGATAGCATTGATGAATTTTCTGAAACAGGATTTTACTACAAACTTTGACTCATTAGGATTATTATCATATTTTTAGCAAGTCAAAGATCCTTTACTTCTATTCATCTGATTTTCAATGCAAAAAGGAATTCAAGACAATGGAAGAAGCCAAGAAAAAAGTGTCACTTTTATTTATATTCTAGCACATGAAAGTGATACAAGACGCTCTCTTATACAATAAGATTGAGTGTTATAATAAGGGGTACAAAGAAGTCCTCTCTCCCAGTAAAAAGGTTGCACTCACTCCCTAAAGCAGTCTTACTACTCTAAATACAAGATGTTTGGATGAGCGTCAAAGAAGGGCTGAGCACCATTGTGACGATCGGATGCTGATTACATCATGATGCATGACGTAAACATCAAAGGAGTCCATTGTTGACCAAGAACAATGGTTTTTCTTGAGGTCGAAATGCAGCAAAGCCTTCTGATTCTACCCGACCAACTGGTATAGGTCTTGATCCTTTGTTGATGAACATCTCTACCACCAGAAAGTCATCCAATGAGCATGAATTTTTTGTCGATGTCATTTCTGGGGTGAGGTTGGTGAAGGGAGAATCCGAGACCTTACAGGTGACGTCCTCTTTCCCGTGACCTGCAAGAGGACCATACCCACCACCATACCCACTGTGACCATGACGAACTCGAGGGCATTGCCAGTGCGTCATATCTAATGAGGTCTTGACGGATGTCATCAGTCGTGCAAATCCTCGTCTCTCATAAACAGGAGCCTTGACTTCTCCTCCAGTGCTCGACCATCGAACGAGTTCGCTGGCTGATATATTCTCCCAAGGGCCCAGCGAATGTGTGAAAGACTGATTAAGGCTACCTGCGGGAAGTAAAAACCAGAGGGTTAGAATTCTAAAACAGAAAGACTGAAGAACAGACACGGTTATAGCTGTAAACTTCAGACGCAGGGATGACCCGCGCAGAAAGTCAAAATTCTGTTACGACAGAAACAGACGAGATCGAGGTTCTAGACTTCAGATACTCACCGATCTGAACGCGGTCTAGTTTAGACCCGCGTCTAAAATATGAGAGCGAAGAGAACCAGACGCGAAAATTGCCACATCCTTGTTCGAGAAACAAGGGTTGCTACATCCAAGTCTGAAGCCCTCGGCCATAAATAAAAATCTTTTAAGTCAACAACCTCGAACGCGAGCTCTATATGCAAAGCTCGCATCTCACAGTCCAGATACAGAGTTCATCACACTTGCGTCCAATGGACTTTGAGTTAGAGTTCAAGCTCAATCAATTCACGCTTCATCAAGAAGTCTAAAAGCCGCGACTTTCAGATAATGGGTGCACTAGTCAGGCTTCAAGAGAAGGTCAAGAGAATGAATCTCTTTAAAGGACAGCAAAATCGAAACGCAGTTGAGCTGAGTATTTCATGGTGACAATTAATTCCTACCCGCAAAAGACCCTCTAGAGGTTGAACTTTCTGCATCAAGGCGCGGATATAAAGGTACTCTGAGGGACGCTTTTTGATCTTAAAATCACTTGATAGTGCTAATCTTTAGGGAAGATTAAAGAAAAGTATGAAAGATTTGAGTTTTTACTGTCCATGGGGGCACATCCCATTGAAAGAAGAAGATTAAGTCAAATAAAGACCCTCAGAGCGCCTGCTCTTAAGGGAAATAGTCTAAGCAATGGACTGTTAACAGGCGAGTCCTATTTATAGGCCAACCATAAGGCCTATAATTAATGGCGTAAAAACAGAGCCATCGGCCTTAATTTCCGCACGAACGTCGAAGCCCAATAAAGAGCTGACGCGTGGATTGCCGCTTCGGAAATATCGGAGGACGCAAGTCCCCAATCGTCAACGCCGACTTGCATTTAAAGATTTAACGTCAAAGCCTAATAAAGAGCTGACGCGTGGACTGCCGCTTCAGAAAACATTAAAGGACACAGGTCCCCAATTGTCAACGTCGACTTGGCATTTAAAGTCCAACCAGATCTTTAAGAAGGGTTGCATGTGACGCTTGGGAGGTTGCATCAAGCTCAGACTCAAAGGTCGCATCCTGAAACCCGCGTCCCCTCATGAACTTGAAGGCTGCTTTCTTTTCATTCTTGCTAAGAGATCCGTGACCGCGTCTCTTGGAGTGGTTCAGAGCCACGTCTCCTCTGCGAATGGGGTCCATTTAGAAGTTGCGTCTTGAGTCTGCATTAACTTAAAAGCTGCGTTCTAAAGCTTGCGTCCTCAATGACTAGAGAAGGCCCATGTTATCCTCAAGGAGCCAGAATTGCATCTCCATGCGAAACGAAAGTCGTGCCTTCATTATAAACTCAATACAACCTGAGTTTGCGCCTTATCAAGGGTCCATAGACGTGTCTCTACTGAGCCAGTGCCGCGTCCCCATCAATTGGCTGAGATCCATGCGTCAGTTTTCGAGGAGCTTAAGACCGCATCTCCACTGCATCCTGACAGAATTAAGAGCCGCGTCAATGGATCTGCGTCCTTTCATAAATATGAAGGCCGCATCCCCCTTATTGAAGAACATAAGTTCACATCTCAGAATAACGCTTTTTCTGTCCTTAAGCCGGAGCTGTGCCTAATCGAAAAGAAGGTTCGTGTGTCTTCCTTGATAAGCCTGAACGGCTTCTTCAGTAATGAGTCAGGGCCGCGTCTCCCAAGATCGCGTCTCCACTATGAGTGAAATCGCGTCTTGCTCAAGAACTCAGTTCAGCCTGAGTTTATTATTCATGGTCGATTAAAGATCACGACTACAGTTATGAAAATCGAGTTCATCCACAGTAAGTAAAGAACTTGAAAAGATGAAGATGGAGCAAAATTTTGAAGACTTTTATTATTTGATTCAAAAATTGTAAAAGTAATACAACACTCTTGACAAATAGAGTGTTAAAAAAAAGGTGAACAAATACAAAAAGGAGAAGAAGGCAAATAATCTTGCTTCTCTAAAGAACGGATTTGTTCTCAGAGACGGTGCATCTCGTGCTGACGTGCCTTTTTAGCCTCTACAAAAGCTTGGACCCACAGCTCCTCTTCAGACAAAAATCTCTTCCCAGCTAGTTGCGCTTGAAGAGACTCCAATCTGGAGGAATGAGCAAAGAGGTTTTCTTCAACCTGTGTCTTGGCAGTTTCTGAAAAACACGCCTAGAGGGGGGGTGAATAGGTGTACTTGCTAATCTAGAAACTAAATGCGCTAAATGCGGAAGCTAATGCAAATTTCGCAACCACTTAATACAACACACAAGTGTAGCCGAATTCCCCGTGAAAGGCTCTGGACTAACTCCTCTTGATTCCCCTTTAATGGGTTGAGGTGCTATATGAAGCTCTTGTGGTTAAGTACAAGTGAGGCACACACAAACAAGCCAAGCATATAAGGATGATAAGCAATATGAAATAATGCAAGGCAACACAAGAAATATGAATGATATGAATGAAGAATGATGCTTTGCACAAATGTAAAGAGAGAGAGAGTTGAGAAACAAGTGGATTAAACGCTAACAACAAGATATGTTTCGAGGTTCGAGCACCTAGCTCTACATCCCCGCCTACACCACCGTGTAGGATTTCCAATCCACTATCTCCCACCGAGAGAACCTCTACCGAAGAGGATTTGTTACAACAATAGGAGTACCAAACTCCTCTCTTAATACAAACACCACCTCACACAAGAGGGTAGGTCCTTAGCCAAACAACAACCGATCCACCTCACACTTGAGGGATACAAACCAACAACCAACTCCACCTCACCAAGAGGGAGTAAACACCAATCTCCACCTCTATCAAAGAGGGAGCAAACCAATCACCTCAAATCCACAACCTCAAACTCTACCAAGAGGGAGCAACCAAATAATGAGGGCTTACAAAGGGTGGTCTCTTTCAACCACAAACAATCTCTCCTTTTCCACAAACAAAAGATCCTAAATAGATTAGGATAGAAGATAGCTCAAGTGTGGAAATTAGGTGTTTAGAAAACAAAACTCAAAGAAAAATACTTAGGAAAACTCTTGTAAAAGATAGAAAATGAAAGCCAAGACAAATCTCCCAAAATTCTCTTTTCTTTGATTTTTCAAAAACTAAAACAAATAAGATTGGAAGTTTAAAGCCCAAAACACTTTTGAAAACTTGTTTTAAACTCTGGGGAACTAAAATTTTTCTCTTGTAAAACCTTGGCCAAAATCCCAAAGAATTGGGGTTTATATAGGCCAAAACAGAAACTAGCCGTTAGGCTGATCTGGCAGCCTGACAGGCTACCGGTCGGCCGGCCCGGCCGACCGCCAACGGTCAGAAATGTGACCGTTGGGGCAACCCGGTCGCCGCCCGGTCGACCCAAACAAACAGAGAGCACTGCTCTCAGGTCCGGTCGGCCGCCCAGCCGACCGTCCCAGTGTCTGCCAGACGTGCACAGGCTTGTGCACGTCGGTCGACCGCACGGGTCGACCGGCCTATGGTTCGGTCGACCCATGCGGTCGGCCGAACTGGCCTGACAGACACTGTTCTGGGACAGAAACATGTGTTAAAAATATTTCTAAAATCTTTTTAAGTCTTGTAAAAATACCCAAAAATAGTTTTATCATTTTGCATTGATATATAAACATGTGATAAAAAGTTTAGCTCAATATAATCAATATGAACTATTTTTGTGTCTTAACATTTTTACCAAAAATCAAAACTTGTATTTTTATCAAACTTGGATTTTTCTATACATGAATAGGATAGTCAAAATAAGTTTGTATAAGTCATGTAGCATGTATGTATATAGAGCACATCTAATATACATAAAAACAAAGTAACCTTGTTTTGATCAACTATTCATGAAAACCAAACACCAAACATAAAAACGTGTGTGTTTGTGCACTTGAGCATATCAACTATACTAAGCTTTACAAATGGTTCTAAAACACACTAAACTAAACTAGGATACCTAAGTCTTCTTGACGATCTCCATCTTCAAGACGACTCGATCCCAACCGTGATCCACCGAGTGCAAAGGTATGATCTTGATGCTCGGGCACGGGAAACACCAAGTGAAGGCTTCCAAACTCATCTTTTTGAAGCAATCACCAACTAATATCTTGATCAATGATCTGTAATTAAAATCACAAGATAATTAGTAAACATAACTACATGAGTTATCATCATCAAAACTAGGGTGGAAGGCCTTTGGGCCAACAATCTCCCCCTTTTTGATGATGACAAAACTCATGGAGTTATATATGCATGGATTAAAGTTAAGCTTCAAAGAAGCTCCCCCTTAACTCATGCATAACCAAATAAACATAATAATTATACAATGAAGCTCTTAAACATGAATGCATAGATGCATAAACAATAAATGGGTTCTAGATATACCAATGAAATGTTTAAAAACAAAACATGCTCTAGAAACCAATAAAATTAAACTAAATTAAACTTAATATATGCAAAACACAAACATGCATATATAAAACTCATAAACTCAAAATCTTTCTCCCCCTTTTTGTCAATCATCAACAAGGGGTAAACAATCAAAACAAAACAAAATCTTCTCACCCTTTTTAATACAAAGAATCAATAAAGGGTAAAGGCAAAACTAAATCAATAAATTTTTCTCCCCCTTTTTGTCTAAAAACAAAAACAAAGCCAATTAGGGGTGATAATCAATTAAGGTACCAATTGATAATATGTCAAAGAATAGCATCTTGATACCAATTGAAAGGAAACAACAACAAAAAATATTGATACCAATTGTAAATATTTTTCATTTGAACATATGATACCAAATTTGAATTTCAATCATAAAGTATGGGAGTACAATACCAATTGAAAGACAAAATCAATTTCTCCCCCTTTATGAAATACCAACTAAAACAATGCGTAGGCTTAATACCAATTTAAAAATAATCAATTAAAACAAAATTGAAGCTCAAGCTTAGCATAAACACAAACATATATATGTATGGAAAATAGAAACCAATTGAAATTGATATTCTTTAAAAGGAAAGCATACATACATACAAACATATATGAGTATACAAGAAAGGTCAAAATTGATACCAATTGAAAGAATTCAATGATACCAATTGAAATATAATAATAATCAGTGTATACATCATATTATCTACCTCCCATCATGGTTCAAGTTTTAAATGATTTTCAATATAAGGCATACATGAACATGATCTCCCATCCATCCTCTCATAGAAGGTAGGGGTTTTCAAAAATAGGTTTGAAAATAGAGTACGTTTGAAAACTCTACCATATAAAGAATACGACTAGTTAAATGGAAAAACTTGTAAACTAGTGCGAAATCCTTCGAGCAAGGAATAAAACAAATAGTTTTTCATAAAACATGAAATCCACATGATAGTCAACACTCAGTCAATGAAGCATAAATATCACTCATGAAAACAAAACATGAGTAAATAAGAATGTGAGTGTACAAATACAGTGTGAAGAACATGATCATGAAAATAACAATTTAGCTCAATATTCCTTAAAACAAGAAAATCATCAAAACTTATTTAATCTTCAAGGTATATGTATGTCTTATACAAACTAAAATATACATACATATCCAAATACAACGAGTCCACAATGTTATATGCATGAAGGCACGTGGCTCAAAAGGATGTATATGTATAAACAATATTTGGATAAAATGGACATATACATGAAGTTAAATATAAACACATGGAAACATGAAAAACTAATTTTCATTAAAAAAAAATTTCATTTCAAGGTATATGTATGATTTGTCAACACAAAACGTATACATACATATCCTAAACACAATTGAGTCCATATGTATGGATTTGCATGAAGGCAAATGACTCAAGGGGTATTCATGTATATCTTAAAGTTTGGAAAAATAGACATATACATGAAATGAAAACACATAAACATGAACAAATCCAAAAAAAATAGGAATACGAGTTTAAAATGCATGAATCATCAAACTAGATTATACTAGCACAACTAATGGGTTCAAATAAGCAATCAAGCTCAAACATATATAGATTTATTTGTGGCCCACATTATGTACAAGTATAATCCTAGTTTTAATGAAAACTAACATTTAAACATATTCAAAGCATGAAGCATAAAACAAGACAAAAATCATCATGATAAACAAAACATGATTATTATGCAATTCCACATGTTATTAAACCTATGATAAACATGATAGCTAAACAAATAGTGAGAACACAAAATAATAGACCATATTAAACATGGGTGTCTCAAAATGCTAAACATGTTTGTCAAGGATTTAATAATCATGGTATTAACATAATAATCTACAAACAATAAAATATGCTATAAATGATAAACATGGAAGCATGCAAACATAAATAAGGAGTTAGAGACCGTTACCAAAACCTATGAGGCAACTTCCCTTGTCTCCAAAACATGGTGGTCTTCTCCACCAAACATCCCTTGAAAGTGATGCATCCAATTGATTTCCATGAAGCTTGGAATGCATCCACTCCAAGGTGCCATCACTCTCACGTCATGTGAGAGCCTACACCTACATCAAAAACAATAGGAGGGGTGGTCTTTGGTACCCATATCTTTTGGGTCCATGGCGGTTAGTACCTTCTCTAACCCAAATAAAATTATTTGCTAAATAGAACATGTATACGATCATAACAAAATTTAGCAAGGTGGCCCATACGTCTACAATGTGTACATGTGTACACATGAGCATACATGTGATGGGTATGTCCGTGAGGAGCATGTGTATGCCGTGGAGGGTGTGCATGAAAGATGGAACTTGTCTCTTTTGAAACAAAGATTCCAAGCGTGTATGGTTCATGGCACATTGCTAATAGTGGAGCCTAAACAATCCATTTTCTTCTTAATTAAATTTATATCATTTTCAATCAAAGAGAAGTGGAGCTGTGAGGGGTGATCTAGGTGAACTACCCTAGCATGGCAAACATGAGAAACAATATCATTTTTCAAATTTATTTTTATTTAAACAAATTTCTAATTCTTTTGAAATAAAATCAATTTCTCTTTTTAAAGAATTATTTTCTTTAAAACAAAATTAATTTTTGAAGACAAGTTTTCATTTTTCTTCAAAATATTTTCACAATCATTTTTATTTTTCAACAAATCATTTTCTTTTGTGCAAGGTCTAGTTGAGATCTCAATGAATCCCTTTCATTATAGACCTCAACCTTCTCTTGCAAAACACATCAAGTTTAGAAGACAATTTTTCATTTTCTTAGTTAAAGCAAAAGTCTTTTTTTTCAACAAATTATATTTTTCAATTAATTTTTCACAAACTATAGATAGTTCTTCATTTAAAGCATGGGGATCAACAAAATCATTTGAAGAACTAGCACATCATTACTATCTAGTTGAGATTCCGAAAGTACCTCAAGGGATCATTCCCTTGGACCATATAGCATTGTTGTGGCTCGGATTCATCTCCACTAGATTCCTCTTCTTGTTGGATAGGCGTTTGAAGCTTGGAGGTGGTGGTTGTTGTCAACTTGTTCCACACTGCAAAAGCGGAATCAAGTTAGAAACATGCATAAATATTCTTTTGAAATCGTGCATCTAATGGCCTCTAGGGCTTGTGCATTGGCCCCTATATGCTTGCTATCACTAAGGTAGGATTCCTTGGTAATGGCAAGGTAAACCTTATGTCCTAGGGTTTGTAAATAAACGGTCATCCTAATCATCCAACAATGATGTTGAAAGGGTCAAACATAGGTGGGGTCATGAAGGCCATGGGTCCAAACTATATGTGTGCAAACAAGCAAATGCAAATAAGATTAGCAAATAAATGGATCTCACTCCTAGGATGTTAAGCCTAAGTATCAGGAGCGCTGGCTCTGATACCAATTGAAAAACACACCTAGAGGGGGGGTGAATAGGTGTACTTGCTAATCTAGAAACTAAATGCGCTAAATGCGGAAGCTAATGCAAATTTTGCAACACACTTAATACAACACACAAGTGTAGCCGAATTCCCCGTGAAGGGCTCCGGACTAACTCCTCTTGATTCCCCTTTAATGGGTTAAGGTGCTATGTGAAGCTCTTGTGGTTAAGTACAGTGAGGCACACACAACAAGCCAAGCATATAAGGATGATAAGCAATATGAAATAATGCAAGGCAACACAAGCAATATGAATGATATGAATGAAGAATAAGCTTTGCACAAATGTAAAGAGAGAGAGAGTTGAGAGACAAGTGGATCAAACGCTAACAACAAGATATGTTTTCGAGGTTCGAGCACCTAGCTCTACATCCCCGCCAACACCACTGTGTAGGATTTCCAATCCACTATCTCCCACCGAGGGAACCTCTACCGAAGAGGATTTGTTACAACAATAGAGTACCAAACTCCTCTCTCAATACAAACACCACATCACACAAGAGGGGTAGCCCCTTAGCCAAACAACAACCGATCCACCTCACACTTGAGGATACAAACCAACAACCAACTCCACCTCACTAAGAGGGAGTAAACACCAATATCCACCTCTATCAAAGAGGGAGCAAACCAATCACCTCAATCCACAACCTCAACCTCTACCAAAGAGGGAGCAACCAAATAATGAGGGTTTACAATGGTGGTCTCTTTCAACCACAAACAATCTCTCCTTTTCCATAAACAAAAAGATCCTAAATAGATTAGGTAGAAGATAGCTCAAGTGTGAAAAACTAGGTGTTTGGAAAACAAAACTCAAAGAAAAATACTTGGGAAAACTTTGTAAAAGATAGAAAATGAAAGCCAAGACAAATCTCCCAAAATTCTCTTTTCTTTGATTTTTCTGAAAACCTAAAAAATAAGATTGGAAGTTTAAAGCCCAAAAACACTTTTGAAAACTTGGTTTTAAACTCTGGGGAAACTGAAATTTTTCTCTTGTAAAAACCTTGGCCAAAATCCCAAAGAATTGGGGTTTTATAGGCCAAAACAGAAACTAGCCGTAGGCTGATCGGCAGCCTGACAGGCTACCGGTCGGCCGGCCCGGCCGACCGCCAACGGTCAGAAATGTGACCGTTGGGGCAACCCGGTCGACCGCCCGGTTGACCCAAACAAACAGAGAGCACTGCTCTCAGGTCCGGTCGGCCGCCCGGCCGACCGTCCCTGTGTCTGCCAGACGTGCACAGGCTTGTGCACGTCGGTCGACCGCAACGGGTCGACCGGCCTATGGTTCGGTCGACCCATGCGGTCGGCCAACTGGCCTGACAGACACTGTTCTGGGACAGAAACATGTGTTAAAAATATTTCTAAAAATCTTTTTAAGTCTTGTAAAAATACCCAAAAATAGTTTATCATTTTGCATTGATATATAAAACATGTGATAAAAAAGTTTAGCTCAAATATCAATCAATATGAACTATTTTTTTGGTCTTAACATTTTTACCAAAAATCAAAACTTGTATTTTAATCAAACTTGGATTTTTCTATACATGAATAGGATAGTAAAAATAAGTTTGTATAAGTCATGTAAGCATGTATGTATATAAAGCACATTTAATATACATAAAACAAGTAAACTTGTTTTTGATCAACTATTCATGAAACCAAACACCAAACATAAAAGTGTGTGTTTGTTGCACTTGAGCATATCAACTATACTAAGCTTTACAAATGATCTAAAACACACTAAACTAAACTAGGATACCTAAGTCTTCTTGACGATCTTCCATCTTCAGACCTCGATCCCAAACCGTGATCCACCGAGTGCAAGGATGATCTTGATGCTCGGGCACGGGAAACACCAAGTGAAGGCTTCCAACTCATCTTTTTGAAGCAATCACCAACTATATCTTGATCAATGATCTGTAACTAAAGTCACAAGATAATAGTAACATAACTACATGAGTTAATCATCATCAAAACTAGGGTGGAAGGCCTTTGGGCCAACAGTTTTCTAGCTCCTCCAGCCTTTTTCTAATAGCAACAAGCTTCTGCTCATTGGTCTCGATCAAGACTTGTGCCCTGGCGATAGCGCTCGAGCAGTGACAATACCTGCTCTTGCACTCTGTATGACGATTTCAGATTCCTTGGAATCACCAATCAGCATTTGGTGGTCAGCTTGAAATGCTGGAGATGGCGGGCCTCTTCAGCTATTTGTTCCTCCATCTCCTTTCGCTCATGTTCTTAAGGGGCAAGAAGCTTACTCAGAGTTATCCGGGCCTCATCTACTGAGCCAGCATTCTCCAGAGTCTTGAGCTCCATCAGGTGGCTCCCCAGCT